>JBBGZY010001130.1:6965000-7147500 GCA_037952925.1 Lithobates clamitans
GGGTGAGGCAGAGGGTCTTGAACGTGATCCGATTCTTTACCGTTAGCCAATGTAGGCTCCTCAGGGATGGGGAGATGGACTCTATGACAGACCTAGCTGGGAGAGAGACTTTTGGAGGGGACTGTATGCTAGCCTCTTGCCGATCGATCGTGGGCCCTTGCATTTGGGGTAACGGTGCTCTTTGTGAGCTGTATGCCTGGGGACCCTTGAGGTGGTATTACTGTGGATTCGGGTCCTGGTCCCCCAGGACACACAGACTCTGGGGACCCTGGATTTGCCATATTGGAATAGTGGCTGATTCATAATGCTGGGACAGATACTGTTAGCAGATGCTGATGTAAATTCCAGCACCTGTCTGTCTGTTGTCTGATAAAATGTGTATTGTAAATAAGTCTATAGTATGGGATCTAAGAGTCATCCAATATGGCATCCCCATTGTTGTTTGTGTTAATTAACTCTGCTTTTGTGTGAAGAAGAGTCTATGTTGATTGTGATAATGTTGATTGAATTTTCTGAACTACAAGACGGCCAGTCTGGCCTAAAGGTCCTGTCTGAGTCATCTAGGCTGTCTAAAGGGATTAGTTAATTATCTCATGTTAATTAGGTTAATTAGGTTACAGCTGTATTGTTAGAGTAATATGAGCACCTCCTTTTTTTATTGTATAAATAAGACTGTATTCCTGTCAATAAAGTTAGATTCCTGGTTGAACTTACATACAGCCTGCCTGGTGTTTGTTCTGAGCTATCACAACTGGGTTAGAATGGCACAGAGCTGTGGTTCTAATCCCGGAGCATTGGATGACCGAGCAATCAGATGTTGCAATCTGCAATCTCATTCTATAGCAGCAGAGGAGTGTCGGGAGAGTGGAACCGAGCGAGCAAGGGGCTCATTACATTGGTTGGCAGCCGTAGGATTTGCTCTCCAGTTACTGGGACACTCCAAACCAGCCTGCAGAAGAGCCACGCTGAAAGACTTACTTGAGAGCCATAGAGGGAATGGTGGGATCGTGCTTCCTTGCCGTGAACACATCCAAACCATCACCTGGATCCAAGGTCCAGATAGCAGGAGAGGAGAGATACCAGCCACCATGGATGAGGAATTCAGAAGGAGGTTGCGAGAGAAGGAGATACAGCACAGAGGACCAGTATCAGAGCAGGTCCTGCTAGGATGGTTTGATTATATCCGCTGTGAACTCTGGAAGGAAGCGCTAGCATGTGAGCAGCGACACCAGGGAAAAGTTCTCCCCTCCATCCATGTGAGGTACTGATCGCAGTATGAAGTACAAATGCTGTTTTTGGGGGAACAGCCGAACCAGGAAGTGACAGCCGAGTTAAGCAGGCTGATCCGGGCAGAAATTTGGTTGGACAAGAGCTACAGAGCCCTCCAGTGGTATGTAGCCCAAGTGTGCCCATGGACAGCGGATGACAGCCCCACGGAAGGCTTTGACTACGATGGCCTGGGATTGTTATACTGGAGGCTGTCCAGGGACTCTGACTTTGGAAGTGATCGGGAGTGGCGTTTGGAGGAAATAATGGAGCACAGAGAGCGGAGACTGAATGTCTCAGAAGTGCACTGGGCACTGGAAGATTTGGAGTTTCTGGCCGTTCAGGAATGGGAGTTGGAGATCGCCTACAAACAGCTGTTAGACTCTGCTCAGCAGCAGGGTGGTGCTCCCTTTGCCTGGGACTATCATGAAATACCAATTGACAACTCTGAAATCCTGGCTGAAGAGTTGACAATGTGGCAGAGTAAAGGTGTGCTTTGCCAACCTGCACCCGCAGCTATGGAGGCGGAGGTCTTATGGCGGATGCAGCAAGTGTTGACTGACCTTGATGAACCTGTTTCTGCATTGGATGATCTTGGATGGAGGAATGTGCCTGTCCAGCAGAATGCCAGAGAATCGGCAGTGGAAAATCTGAAGATTGCCATCCCCAAACCTGAAGTGTTGACAACAGGGCAGAGCTCTGCTAACCTCTGCCCAGCACTGATAGCATCTTCTGGGTTCCACGGAGAGGAGATGGTGAACCTTTATCCCCAGACACCAGTTGCAGAGACAGGGGATTTGATAGACTTTTCTGCTGAGGAAGAACAACCTGGTGAGCCTCTAGCAGAAGAAGAGCTGTTATTAGGGACACACTTTACTGTGCTCTACCCAGCACTGATAGCATCTTCTGAGTTCCACGGAGAGGAGATGGTGAACCTTTATCCTCAGACACCAGTTGCAGAGACAAGGTGTTTGATAGACTTTTCTGCTGAGGAAGAACAACCTGGTGAGCCTCCAGCGGAAGAAGAGCTGTTATTAGGGCCAAACTTCACTGTACTCTGCCCAGCACCAACAGAAGTATCTGTGAAGTTACAAGGAACTTCCCCAGCTGAAGCGCTGGCAACCGGACAGAGGGTTCAAGATCTCTGCCCTATACCTGTGGCGGTTCCGGAGGCTCAGGGTGAGAAGGAGGTAGTCACTTCCCAGCAGCAGATCAGGATACAGAGGGAGAAGGGAGAGGAGGTGTGTGTTGTCCCTCCCCAACAGTTAGCCAGAGCAGATGGTGTGGGGTTTACAGCAGAAGGGCTGGCAACAGGGCCGAGTACTGCTGGACTCTGCCCTCAACTAACAGAGGATGGATTTCCTGTGAAGGTGGATGGGACTTCAGTCTCCACCTGTATACCCCAGGGATGCTGGGCAGTCGGCCCAGATCCCCAACAGCATGACGGAGTGAGCCCAGATACCCTGTCTTCTCTCCAGCGGCAGAAAGGACTCCAGGGAGAAGGGCCAGTCCAGGCCTCTCCCCAGCGGCAGATATGTTCTCTGAGAGAGGCAGAGGTTGGCTGGGTGAGTAATGCTTTGTTTGGAACAATTTGTTTGGGGTACTGTGTGGGTACAGGCATTAGAGGACTGGAACTACTGACTAACTTCGGAGTCAACCTGCCTGGGGTCTCCTCCTGTGTTAGTCTCCTGCCGAAAGGGGAGAAATGTGACAGACCTAGCTGGGAGAGAGACTTTTGGAGGGGACTGTATGCTAGCCTCTTGCCGATCGATCGTGGGCCCTTGCATTTGGGATAATGGTGCTCTTTGTGAGCTGTATGCCTGGGGACCCTTGAGGTGGTATTACTGTGGATTCGGGTCCTGGTCCCCCAGGACACACAGACTCTGGGGACCCTGGATTTGCCATATTGGAATAGTGGCTGATTCATAATGCTGGGACAGATACTGTTAGGAGATGCTGATGTAAATTCCAGCACCTGTCTGTCTGTTGTCTGATAAAATGTGTATTGTAAATAAGTCTATAGTATGGGATCTAAGAGTCATCCAATATGGCATCCCCATTGTTGTTTGTGTTAATTAACTCTGCTTTTGTGTGAAGAAGAGTCTATGTTGATTGTGATAATGTTGATTGAATTTTCTGAACTACAAGACGGCCAGTCTGGCCTAAAGGTCCTGTCTGAGTCATCTAGGCTGTCTAAAGGGATTAGTTAATTATCTCATGTTAATTAGGTTAATTAGGTTACAGCTGTATTGTTAGAGTAATATGAGCACCTCCTTTTTTTATCTGTTGTCTGATAAAATGTGTCTGCACCTCCTTTTTTTATTGTATAAATAAGACTGTATTCCTGTCAATAAAGTTAGTCTCCTGGTTGAACTTACATACAGCCTGCCTGGTGTTTGTTCTGAGCTATCACTACTGGGTTAGAACGGCACAGAGCTGTGGTTGTAATCCCAGAGCATTGGATGACCTAGCAATCAGATGTTGCGATCTGCAATCTGATTCTATAGCAGCAGAGGAGTGTCGGGAGAGTGGAACCGAGCGAGCAAGGGGCTCGGTACAGACTCCCAGGGTTTTTTCCTGATAGCAGTCTTGCTGCCGCGTTTTGAATGGCCTGTAGGCGCGCAAGCTGATATTGGGGTAATCCTATGTAGAGTGAGTTTGCGTAGTCGAGACGGGAATTGATGATTGTTCCAACTACTGATGCTTTGTCCTCTTCTGGGATGAAGGGGATGAGTCTGCGTAGCAGGCGGTGGAGATGGTGAGATCCGCTAACTACTGATCCTATTTGTGCATCCATTGTCATTTCTGAGTCAAAGATAACTCCAAGAATTTTGGTTTTGGTGCTTGGAGAGATGGTTTGTGCCAAGATGGTGGGAGGTGTCCATGGAGTCTTGGTTTTGGGATTTTGGTTAGCGCGTAGGTAGAGAAGTTCTGTTTTTGACCCGTTGAGTTTGAGGGAGCTAATGGTCATCCAGTCATCTATCAAAGTGAGGCATTTCTCTAGTTGCTGATGGTGGTCTTTTTGTCCGGTGATGCGAAAGTAGATTTGGGTGTCGTCAGCATATGAGTGGAAGCAGAGGTCTGATTTTTTGATAATTTTGAGGAGAGGGCGGATGTAGATGTTGAATAGCACTGGCGACAAGGGTGAACCCTGAGGGACTCCACAGGAGATTGCCCAGGTTTCCGAGGTGAATGCTCCTAGTTTCACTGTCGAGAGCGATTCTCTAAGAAGGATGCGAACCATTTTAGACTAGAATCTGTGGCTCCTGCTACTTCTGTGAGCCGGACAAGTAGAGTATTGTGGTCCACTGTGTCAAATGCTGCACTGAGGTCTAACAGTACCAGGAGACATGATTCTCCGTCATCTGTTGCTTCAAGGGCATCGTCCCATATTTTAGAAGCGCAGTTTCTGTGCCATGGCCTGGGCGGAAACCTGATTGTAGAGTGTCCAGGTGGCATTGTAGCTGTTGTACTACCGCTTTCTCCATAATCTTGGAGACGGTGTTGAGGCTTGTTATCTGTCTGCGGTGGTTAGGGTCTTTAGGGTCAAGATTGGGTTTCTTTAGCAGGAGTTTGACGATGCCTTGCTTGAGGGTGGTTGGCACAATTCCTAGTGGGAGCCAGAATGTCGGAGCATTCTTTCAGGAGTTTTGCAGGAATGATGTCATTTGGTGATGTGTCTCTAGGGATGAGCTTCGCGTTCGAGTCAAACCCATGTTCGACTCGAACATCGGCTGTTCGGTCGTGCGCCAAATTCAGAACGTTATGGGCCATTCCACGGCATCGCAGTGCATTGCTGGCTGATGATTGGCCAAGCATGCACTATGACCCGCATGCTTGGCCAATCACAGCGCCGTTGGTAGAGAGAGCTGTAATTGGCCAAAGCCAGGGTGGCTTTGGCCAATTATGGCTCAGGGGGTTTAGAACACGCCCCACACTATATAAGGCCGCCTGCACATTGGCCCTATGTAGTGTGTTCTGGTGTGCTGAGAGATAGAGAGAGAGACAGTGTCATTTCATTTGAGTTAGCTAGATTAGGCAGGACAGTCAGTGAGATAGCTGCACTTACAGTGCATTGTGTATATACAGTCAGGTCCATAAATATTGGGACATCGACTCAATTCTAATCTTTTTGTCTCTATACACCACCACAATGGATTTGAAATGAAACGAATAAGATGTGCTTTAACTGCAGACTTTCAGCTTTAATTTGAGGGTATTTACATCCAAATCAGGTGAACGGTGTAGGAATTAAAACAGTTTGTATATGTGCCTCCCACTTTTTAAGGGCCCAAAAGTAATGGGACAGATTAACAATCATCCATCAAACTTTCACTTTTTAATACTTGGTTGCAAATCCTTTGCAGTCAATTACAGCCTGAAGTCTGTAACGCATAGACATCACCAGACGCTGGGTTTCATCCCTGGTGATGCTCTGCCAGGCCTCTACTGCAACTGCCTTCAGTTCCTGCTTGTTCTTGGGGCATTTTCCCTTCAGTTTTGTCTTCAGCAAGTGAAATGCATGCTCAATCGGATTCAGGTCAGGTGATTGACTTGGCCATTGCATAACATTCCACTTCTTTCCCTTAAAAAACTCTTTGGTTGCTTTCGCAGTATGCTTCTGGTCATTGTCCATCTGCACTGTGAAGTGCCTTCCAATGAGTTCTGAAGCATTTTGCTGAATATGAGCAGATAATATTGCCCGAAACACTTCAGAATTCATCCTGCTGCTTTTGTCAGCAGTCACATTATCAATAAATACAAGAGAACCAGTTCCATTGGCAGCCATACATGCCCACGCCATGACACTATCACCACCATGCTTCACTGATGAGGTGGTATGCTTTGGATCATGAGCAGCTTCTTTCCTTCTCCATACTCTTCTCTTCCCATCACTCCGGTACAAGTTGATCTTGGTCTCATCTATCCATAGGATGTTCCAGAACTGTGAACGCTTTTTTAAATGTTGTTTGGCAAACTCTAATCTGGCCTTCCTGTTTTTGAGGCTCACCAATGGTTTACATCTTGTGGTGAACTCTCTGTATTTACTCTGGTGAAGTCTTCTATTGATTGTTGACTTTGACACACATACACCTACCTCCTGGAGAGTATAAAACAGAGAGGTGATAAGGGCGCTCTGGTGGAGGTGGGTAGCTGGTCAGAGGGATGATAGTAATGAACTGGCACTTCTGGCAGCACTTTGGTTAGAGGAGAAGCAACTCTGAAGATATAAAAAAGGAAAAGAAAGGCGCCTCTAAGTGCAGTATGTAAAATTTAATAAAGTGCACAAAGGGTTAAAAGCACTTACAAGATTGTTGAGTGTTAAAAGACATGATAAAATCAGGAGTCCTCATCTGTGGCATGTGTCCATCCTCAGCACGGCAGTGTAGAGCCGTCCAGCAACTGTAAAGCGTTCTCATGCGTGTTGGAAAGAGGAGGCAGCAGGGAAGCCTGTATTCACTGCGGGACACACAAGGCTGATGGTGTCAGTGTAGAGAAGGGGGTGGTAACGCGTTTCGGAGCATGTGCGGCTCCTTCGTCAGACCTACGCCCACACTCCTCAAGCTGGCTTATAAATGGTGAGGGGGAGGAGCAAGGGGAGGAGTGTGGGCAGATACTAAATACACAATAATAAGGGAAGTGACAGATGTATTATGAGGACGGCCAAGATGACCGTGCACTCGCAAAATGGATTATTAACGTCAGTGCTATATACAATGAAGTCCTGAAGGAATTTGACACAGGGGTACAGGGCACAGATGGCAGTGTTTAAATTAACAATAATAAATAAATAAATATACAAACATAAGGTTGACATTGAATTAATATACAGGTGTGTTACATGGTCGGCCGGGTGTCTATATGAATGTGTTATAAAGGCGGCCGGGCGTTTGTACACATGCAAATAGGGTCGTAAGTCTAATGTTGAGTTGACAATGCATAAATCTACAGCTGTGTTACAAGGGCGGCCAGGCGTATATACACATGTGTTACCGGGGCAGCCAGGAATCTATGTGCACGTGTTACAAAGGCAGCCGGGCGTTTGTACACATGCAAATAAGGTAGTAAGTCTAATGTTGAATTAACAATGAATAAATAATAAATAAATATGTAGCCGTGTTACAAGGGCAGCCGGGGAGCTATACACCTGTGTTACAGGGGCGGCCAGGCATCTGTACACATGCAAATAAAGTAATAAATCTGTTGTAAGGGGATAAAAAAAAAGGAATAAGCGATTACTAATTATGTCTGTACCAATGATAAAACAGTGATGAATATTACTTTACTATGAATAAGTGTATAGGTGTGTTACAAGGGCGGCCGGGCGTCTATACACTAAGGACAGATAGAGGAAAATAGTGGATGCTTATACAAGTTGTACGAATTGTGCAGATTATGCCTGTAGCAATAATCTCACGGTGAGAGGTATTACTCAACTGTGTACTAGAATATAGAAGTGTTACAGGGGCGGCTGGGCGTCTATAAACTACAGAAGGATAATAGGAGGTGGTGGATACTTATACAAATAGTGCAGATTATGCCTGTAGCAATACTCTGACAATAATAGATAATAATAGATTGTAAATAAGTATGTGAGTGTGTTACAGGGGCGGCCGGGCATTTACACACCCGCAAATAAGGTCACAAATCTACTATAAGGAATTAACTTATAGAAATAGGTAATAAGATCTAATGGATGCTCTACAAATAGTATTTGATTGTGACAGATGGCAGATATGTACATGTATAACAGGCAAACACCATGACGTATGGATATGATAATAAGGAGGGATGAATGATAAATGAACCATAATATTACAGTCTGTATGTTAAATGTGGTATCATCTAGAGTAAGGTGCTAATTTCCAATTCTTCATTGATACCTCCAGGCGAAAGTACGTCAAGAGCGTATATCCAATAAGTCTCCCGTTGGCAGAGACGTTTACATCTCTCTGCCGCAGGGAGAGTGGCTGGTATGGATTCGATGATCCATACTTTTAGGCCTACGGTAGATTTAGGGTGATGTTGGGTAAAATGTCGTGGGACGCTATGATGGTCTTTACCGGCCTCAATGAATCGGCGGTGCTCTCCAAAACGCTGGCGTAGGGGGCGTATAGTTCGACCTACATAGTGGAGGCCGCAGGGGCAGGTTAGGCAGTATACTACATGGTCTGTAGAACAGGTGTAGAATTCTGAAATTTTGTATGTTTTATTTTTAATCGTGAATGTTTTTTGACCATGTTGTACAAAACTGCATGTAAGGCAAAGGGGTTTACAGCATTGATACATCCCAATCATAAAAAAGAGTTGGAGTGAAGATGACGTATTTGTTTTCTTTTGAGTTTGCTTGGGGCAATCTTTCCCTTAATGTTAGGTGCTTTCCTATATGAAAATTTAGGTTTATTTGATATACTGTCTTTGAGATGGGGATCCTGCAGTAGTATTGGCCAATGTTTATGAACTATGTGTTCCATACTTTTGTATTTGTTATGAAATTGAGTCGTGAACCGAATGTCCTTTGATGAATTCATTCTATGGGTATGAGTATCAGGATTGATGTATGTGGTGTAGGCTTGTTCAATGAGTGAAGGAGGGTAGCCTTTTTCAATGAATTTTTGTTTGAGATTTATGCTTTGTGTCTGATAGTCTGACTGCATGGTGCAATTATGTCTGAGATGGCAGAATTGACTTTTTGGAATATTTTTTAACCAACGAGGGTGATGGCAACTATTCAAGTGCAGATAGGAATTCCCAGCAGTGGGTTTGCAATAATTTTTTGCATGGATGCGACCAGTATCATGAAATAGATCAAGGTCTAAGAATGCTAGATGTGTTTTATCGTGAACAGATGTAAAGGATAGGCCCATGTTGTTATTATTACAATGGGAAACAAAAGATTCAATATCATCCGTATTACCGTCCCAGATAATAATGATGTCATCAATATAACGACCGTAAAATATAATTTTGGCCATGAAAGGGTTATTCGCCCATATGTATCGCGTTTCCCAAAGACCCATAGTTAAGTTAGCATATGAAGGTGCAAAATTGGTGCCCATGGCAGTGCCATGGGTTTGAAGGTAGTAATGGTCTTCAAATATGAAATAATTGTGAGTCAGGCAGAAAAATGTGGCATCTAGAATGAATCTAACTTGGTTTGGATGAATAGATGGGTCTTCTGACAGAAAGTGTTGTATGGCCTGCATGCCGACATTATGGGGGATGGATGTGTATAATGATTGGACATCCAGTGAGAGCCAGATGTAGTTGGGCTCCCATTGGTATGGACCTAATAATTCAAGCAGGTGTATTCCATCTTTGATATGGGATTGTAAATTGGAAACAAAAGGTTGTAGAAAAAGGTCTACATACTGGGAAAAACCACTAGTAATACTGTTCATAGAGGCAACTATGGGTCTGCCAGGGGGGTTGGTAGTGCTTTTATGTACTTTAGGTAAATGATAGAAATACGGAGTTTGATGATATTTTTTAACCGAGAATGAAGCTTCATTTTTGGTAATTACATTATCTTTGATGGCTTGGTTAACTAAAATTGTAGCATCAATAGTGAAACTAGGTAGGGGGTCCTCTTGCAATTTTGTATAGGTTTGTGAGTCTCCGAGTAGTCTAATGGCCTCTTTGATGTAGTCTACCCGGTTTTGCAACACAATGCTACCGCCCTTATCTGCTGATTTAATGATAACATTCTCATTGGTTTTCAATAAGTTGAGGGCTAATCTTTCTGGGTATTCAGAGTTTACCATGCGGTACCATTACCGCATGGTATACTCTGAATTATTGATGATGTGCCAACAGCAACACAACCCCTATAAATATCACAATTTAACATACCCAGAAAGATTAGCCCTCAACTTATTGAAAACCAATGAGAATGTTATCATTAAATCAGCAGATAAGGGCGGTAGCATTGTGTTGCAAAACCTGGTAGACTACATCAAAGAGGCCATTAGACTACTCGGAGACTCACAAACCTATACAAAATTGCAAGAGGACCCCCTACCTAGTTTCACTATTGATGCTACAATTTTAGTTAACCAAGCCATCAAAGATAATGTAATTACCAAAAATGAAGCTTCATTCTCGGTTAAAAAATATCATCAAACTCCGTATTTCTATCATTTACCTAAAGTACATAAAAGCACTACCAACCCCCCTGGCAGACCCATAGTTGCCTCTATAAACAGTATTACTAGTGGTTTTTCCCAGTATGTAGACCTTTTTCTACAACCTTTTGTTTCCAATTTACAATCCCATATCAAAGATGGAATACACCTGCTTGAATTATTAGGTCCATACCAATGGGAGCCCAACTACATCTGGCTCTCCCTGGATGTCCATTCATTATACACATCCATCCCCCATAATGTCGGCATGCAGGCCATACAACACTTTCTGTCAGAAGACCCATCTATTCATCCAAACCAAGTTAGATTCATTCTAGATGCCACATTTTTCTGCCTGACTCACAATTATTTCATATTTGAAGACCATTACTACCTTCAAACCCATGGCATTGCCATGGGCACCAATTTTACACCTTTATATGCTAACTTAACTATGGGTCTTTGGGAAACGCGATACATATGGGCGAATAACCCTTTCATGGCCAAAATTATATTTTACGGTCGTTATATTGATGACATCATTATTATCTGGGACGGTAGTACGGATGATATTGAATCTTTTGTTTCCCATTGTAATAATAACAACATGGGCCTATCCTTTACATCTGTTCACGATAAAACACATCTAGCATTCTTAGACCTTGATCTATTTCATGATACTGGTCGCATCCATGCAAAAAATTATTGCAAACCCACTGCTGGGAATTCCTATCTGCACTTCAATAGTTGCCATCACCCTCGTTGGTTAAAAAATATTCCAAAAAGTCAATTCTGCCATCTCAGACATAATTGCACCATGCAGTCAGACTATCAGACACAAAGCATAAATCTCAAACAAAAATTCATTGAAAAAGGCTACCCTCCTTCACTCATCGAACAAGCCTACACCACATACATCGATCCTGATACTCACACCCATAGAATGAATTCATCAAAGGACATTCGGTTCACGACTCAATTTCATAACAAATACAAAAGTATGGAACACATAGTTCATAAACATTGGCCAATACTACTGCAGGATCCCCATCTCAAAGACAGTATATCAAATAAACCTAAATTTTCATATAGGAAAGCACCTAACATTAAGGGAAAGTTTGCCCCAAGCAAACTCAAAAAGAAAACAAATACGTCATCTTCACTCCAACTCTTTTTTATGATTGGGATGTATCAATGCCGCAAACCCCTTTGCCTTACATGCAGTTTTGTACAACATGGTCAAAAAACATTCACGATTAAAAATAAAACATACAAAATTTCAAAATTCTACACCTGTTCTACAGACCATGTAGTATACTGCCTGACCTGCCCCTGCGGCCTCCACTATGTAGGTCGAACTATACGCCCCCTACGCCAGCGTTTTGGAGAGCACCGCCGATTCATTGAGGCCGGTAAAGACCATCATAGCGTCCCACGACATTTTACCCAACATCACCCTAAATCTACCGTAGGCCTAAAAGTATGGATCATCGAATCCATACCAGCCACTCTCCCTGCGGCAGAGAGATGTAAATGTCTCTGCCAACGGGAGACTTATTGGATATACGCTCTTGACGTACTTTGTACTTTGTAACACTTCTATATTCTAGTACACAGTTGAGTAATACCTCTCACCGTGAGATTATTGCTACAGGCATAATCTGCACAATTCGTACAACTTGTATAAGCATCCACTATTTTTCTCTATCTGTCCTTAGTGTATAGACGCCCGGCCGCCCTTGTAACACACCTATACACTTATTCATAGTAAAGTAATATTCATCACTGTTTTATCATTGGTACAGACATAATTAGTAATCGCTTATTCCTTTTTTTTTTTTTTTTATCCCCTTACAACAGATTTATTACTTTATTTGCATGTGTACAGATGCCTGGCCGCCCCTGTAACACAGGTGTATAGCTCCCCGGATGCCCTTGTAACACGGCTACATATTTATTTATTATTTATTCATTGTTAATTCAACATTAGACTTACTAGACTTACTACCTTATTTGCATGTGTACAAACGCCCGGCTGCCTTTGTAACACGTGCACATAGATTCCTGGCTGCCCCGGTAACACATGTGTATATACGCCTGGCCGCCCTTGTAACACAGCTGTAGATTTATTCATTGTCAACTCAACATTAGACTTACGACCCTATTTGCATGTGTACAAACGCCCGGCCGCCTTTATAACACATTTATATAGACACCCGGCCGACCATGTAACACACCTGTATATTAATTCAATGTCAACCTTATGTTTGTATATTTATTTATTTATTATTGTTAATTTAACCACTGCCATCTGTGCCCTGTACCCCTGTGTCAAATTCCTTCAGGACTTCATTGTATATAGCACTGACGTTAATAATCCATTTTGCGAGTGCACGGTCATCTTGGCCGTCCTCATAATACATCTGTCACTTCCCTTATTATTGTGTATTTAGTATCTGCCCACACTCCTCCCCTTGCTCCTCCCCCTCACCATTTATAAGCCAGCTTGAGGAGTGTGGGCGTAGGTCTGACGAAGGAGCCGCACATGCTCCGAAACGCGTTACCACCCCCTTCTCTACACTGACACCATCAGCCTTGTGTGTCCCGCAGTGAATACAGGCTTTCCTGCTGCCTCCTCTTTCCAACACGCATGAGAACGCTTTACAGCTGCTGGACGGCTCTACACTGCTCTCTACCACCGTGCTGAGGATGGACACATGCCACAGATGAGGACTCCTGATTTTATCATGTCTTTTAACACTCAACAATCTTGTAAGTGCTTTTAACCCTTTGTGCACTTTATTAAATTTGACATACTGCACTTAGAGGCGCCTTTCTTTTCCTTTTTTATACCTCCTGGAGAGTGTTCTTGATCGGGCCAACTGTTGTGAAGGGTGTTTTCTTCACCAGTGAAAGAATTCTTCGGTCATCCACCACAGTTGTTTTCTGTGGTCTTCCAGGTCTTTTGGTGTTGCTGAGGTCACCGGTGCGTTCTTTCTTTTTAAGGATGTTCCAAACAGTTGATTTGGCCACACCTAATGCTTTTGCTATCTCTCTGATGGGTTTGTTTTGTTTTTTCAGCCTAATGATGGCTTGCTTCACTGATAGCGACAGCTCTTTGGTTCTGATATTGAGAGTTGACAGCAACAGATTCAAAACGCAAATAGCACACTTGAACTGAACTCTGGACCTTGAATCTGCTCCTTGTAAATGGGATAATGAGAAAATAACACACACCTGGTTATGGAACAGCTGAGCAGCCAATTGTCCCATTACTTTTGGTCCCTTAAAAAGTGGGAGGCACATATACAAACTGTTGTAATTCCTACACCGTTCATCTGATTTGGATGTAAAGACCCTCAAATTAAAGCTGAAAGTCTGCAGTTAAAGCAAATTGTGTTTGTTTCATTTCAAATCCATTGTGGTGGTGTATAGAGCCAAAAAGATTAGAATTGTGTCGATGTCCCAATATTTATGGACCTGACTGTATATGCATTACAGGTGTTGCATATATATATATATAAACTGTATTCAGTTTAGCTAGATCCGTTCATGTTATCTTCCTACTGACAGGCAGGCTTGTCTTGTTACTGTATTTACAGCTAACTGAAGAAAATTGCTGGTGTTCTTTTGATCCTATTAGTACCACAGTCAGGCAGCTAAACTATTTACAGTTAGTGTAGTGCGTCCTGCTCACAGTGTTCAGCTAAAACTACAAGTTAGTGTAGTAAGACCTCTGCACAGTGTTCAGCTAAAGCTACAAGTTAGTGTAGTGCGTCCTGCTCACAGTGTTCAGCTAAAACTACAAGATAGTGTAGTGAGACCTCTGCACAGTGTTCAGCTAAAGCTACAAGTTAGTGTAGTGCGTCCTGCTCACAGTGTTCAGCTAAAACTACAAGTTAGTATAGTGAGACCTCTGCACAGTGTTCATCTAAAGCTACAAGTTAGTGTAGTGTGTCCTGCTCACAGTGTTCAGCTAAAACTACAAGTTAGTGTAGTGAGACCTCTGCACAGTGTTCATCTAAAGCTACAAGTTAGTGTAGTGCGTCCTGCTCACAGTGTTCAGCTAAAACTACAAGTTAGTGTAGTGAGACCTCTGCACAGTGTTCATCTAAAGCTAAAAGTTAGTGTAGTGCGTCTTGCTCACAGTGTTCAGCTAAAACTACAAGTTAGTGTAGTGAGACCTCTGCACAGTGTTCAGCTAAAGCGACAAGTTAGTGTAGTGCGTCCTGCTTACAGTGTTCAGCTAAAACTACAAGTTAGTATAGTGAGACCTCTGCACAGTGTTCATCTAAAGCTAGAAGTTAGTGTAGTGCGTCCTGCTCACAGTGTTCCTCTAAAACTACAAGTTAGTGTAGTGAGACCTCTGCACAGTGTTCATCTAAAGCTACAAGTTAGTGTAATGCATCCTGCTCACAGTGTTCAACTACAACTACAAGTTAGTGTAGTGAGACCTCTGCACAGTGTTCAGCTAAAGCTACAAGTTAGTGTAGTGCGTCCTGCTTACAGTGTTCAGCTAAAACTACAAGTTAGTATAGTGAGACCTCTGCACAGTGTTCATCTAAAGCTAGAAGTTAGTGTAGTGCGTCCTGCTCACAGTGTTCCTCTAAAACTACAAGTTAGTGTAGTGAGACCTCTGCACAGTGTTCATCTAAAGCTACAAGTTAGTGTAATGCATCCTGCTCACAGTGTTCAACTAAAACTACAAGTTAGTGTAGTGAGACCTCTGCACAGTGTTCAGCTAAAGCTACAAGTTAGTGTAGTGTGTCCTGCTCACAGTGTTCAGCTAAAACTACAAGTTAGTGTAGTGAGACCTCTGCACAGTGTTCAGCTAAAGCTACAAGTTAGTGTAGTGCGTCCTGCTCACAGTGTTCAGCTAAAACTACAAGTTATTGTAGTGAGACCTCTGCACAGTGTTCAGCTAAAGCTACAAGTTAGTCTAGTGCGTCCTGCTCACAGTGTTCAGCTAAGACTACAAGTTAGTGTAGTGAGACCTCTGCACAGTGTTCATCTAAAGCTACAAGTTAGTGTAGTGCGTCCTGCTCACAGTGTTCAGCTAAAACTGCAAGTTAGTATAGTGAGACCTCTGCACAGTGTTTAACCAAATCTACAAGTTAGTGTAGTGCGTCCTGCTCACAGTGTTCAGCTAAAACTACAAGTTAGGGTAGTGAGACCTCTGCATAGTGTTCATCTAAAGCTACAAGTTAGTGTAGTGCGTCCTGCTCACTGTGTTCAGCTAAAACTACAAGTTAGTGTAGTGAGACCTCTGCACAGTGTTCATCTAAAACTACAAGTTAGTGTAGTGCGTCCTGCTCAGTGTTCAGCTAAAACTACAAGTTAGTGTAGTGAGACCTCTGCACAGTGTTCATCTAAAGCTACAAGTTAGTGTAGTGCGTCCTGCTCACAGTGTTCAGCTAAAACTACAAGTTATTGTAGTGAGACCTCTGCACAGTGTTCATCTAAAGCTACAAGTTAGTGTAGTGCGTCCTGCTCACAGTGTTCAGCTAAAACTGCAAGTTAGTATAGTGAGACCTCTGCACAGTGTTCATCTAAAGCTACAAGTTAGAGGGCTGTAGAAGGTTGGTGGTGTTTTCCTGATCCTATCACTACCACAGGCAGCTAAATAAGCTACAAGTTAGTTTTTTGCGAGCTCTGCACAGTGTTCAGCTAAAGCTACCTGTAGAAGGTTCATGGTATTCTCATACTACAGGCAGGCAGTTGATTTTGCTAGCTGCAGTATCAGTACATATATATATATATATATATATATATATATATATATATATATATATATATATATCCCAGCTTAGCTACAGGCCATTAGTATGTCTGGAAGGCCAACAAGGAGAGGCAGACAGTCACGAGCCAATAAAAGAGGGCAAGCAGGCTCTGTGTCCAGTGCTGGTCGTGGAGACGGTGCATCCTCATCGGCACGTGGCCGTGGGACACGCTTGGCCTTTTTTTCGGCAGCTGGCCGTGTTGAGCTGCAACATGCGGAAGACTTGGTCGAGTTAATGACCAAGCCCCCCTCATCCTCTCACCCATGCTCAGGGCACTTTGTCTGGCAAAGCAGCAGCCTCTTCCCTTTGCTCAATGTCATCAGTGACTCCTTCCCTAGCCCCACCATGTCCTCCTGAGGAGTCCCTCGAACTGTTTGACCACAGTGTTGGGTACATGCTCCAGGAGGGTGCCCAGCGTTTGGAAGGCTCTGATGATGATACTGAGCTAGATGAAGGCAGTAACGTGGGCACGGACAGAGGGAGTGCCCAAGAAGGACAGCAATCTGGCAGTCATACTCCCCCTGCTGCAGAATACTGCCAGGTTTGCTCCAGTGATGAGGAGGGAGGGGATGATGAGGTCACTGACTCAACGTGGGTGCCTGATAGGAGGGAGGAGGAGAAGGTGGCACATCACCAACGAGGCAGGATGACCTCCAGGGGCCAGCCTAAGGGCAGCACACTGACTGCATCACACCCCAAAGCTCCACATGTGCAGGGTGCTGCAGTCTGCGCGTTATTCAAAAAGTTCTTTGGTGTGGGCCTTTTTTGAGACTGCTATTTGCAACATATGTCTCAAGCGTATCTCACATGGCCTAAACATCTCCCGCTTGGGTACCACATGCTTGACCAGACATATGTTGACCTGCCATGCAGTTCGTTGGCAAGCGTATCTAAAAGACCCACACCAAAGAACAAAGAGGACCTCTCCTTGCTCCTCATCAGCTGAGATCTGCAACCTCACTATACCTTCAGTCCTCTCTGAGACCTGCACTGAGAGGAATGAAGGTGTAGAATTAGGTGTGTTACAGCCAAGTACTTGTGGGCAATTTGCTTTCGGTACACCAACGTCAGATTGTACCAGGCAATTCCCTGCCCCAGCTGCTGCACCGCCGAAAGAAGTTTGCTCCCAGCCATCCACATGCCCATCGGTTGAATGCTAGCTTGGCAAAATTTCTAGCACTTCAACAGCTGCCTTTTCAGTTGGTAGACTCTGCCCCCTTCCGTGAGTTTGTGAAATGTGCGGTTCCTCAGTGGCAGGTACCCAAACGCCACTTTTTCTCACGGAAGGCGATTCCGGCTCTCTACCGGCATGTGGAAGGCTATGTCCATGCCTCGCTGGACAGGGCGGTCAGCGGTAAGGTGCATATTACCGCTGACTCATGGTCCAGCAGGTATGGACAGGGACGTTACCTAAGTCTCACAGCGCATTGGGTGACTCTGCTGGCAGCTGGGAAGGATGCAGGACAAGGTGCAGTAGTGTTGGAGGTTGTTCCACCACCACACCTCCAAAATGCCACTACTAATGATTGTGACACACCTCTCTCCTCCACCCTCTCCTCTTCTTCCTTCTCCATGGCCTCTTCCTGTGCTTTGTCCTCTGAACCAGCGGTGCTCCATAGGCGTTCAAGGGGCTACGCATGTACGCAGGCCAAAAGATGCCATGCGGTGCTTGAGCTAGTGTGCTTGGGGGACAGGAGCCACACTGGGGCAGAGGTTCTGTCAGCTGTGCAGGGGCAGGTTCAGAGGTGGTTGACGCCACACCAACTTAAGGCAGGAATGGTGGTTTGCGACAATGGCACCAACCTCCTCTCTGCCCTCCGACAGGGACAAATGACCCATGTGCCCTGTTTGGCTCATGTCCTTAACTTGGTGGTGCAGCGGTTCTTGGGCAGGTACCCGGGCTTACAGGATGTCTTGAGGCAGGCCAGGAAAGTCTGTGTGCATTTCTGCTGGCCATATAATGCCAGTGCTCGGCTGGCGGACCTCCAAAAGGAGTTTAACCTGCCCAAGAACCGCCTAATCTGTGACATGCCCACCAGGTGGAACTCAACGTTGGCCATGCTGCAGCGGCTGCACACGCAGCAGAGGGCCATCAATGAGTACCTGTGCGACTATGGCACCAGGACAGGGTCAGGGGAGCTTGTTTTTTTTTCCCCACGCCAGTGGGCCATTAAAAGGGATGCATGCACTGTCCTGTCACCATTTGAGGAGGCCACGAGGATGGTGAGCAGTGACAGTGCATGCATCAGTGACACTGTCCCCCTTGTCCACCTGTTGGAGCACACGCTGTGTGGAATAATGGACAGGGCACTTGAGGCAGAACAGAGGCAGGAAGAGGAGGACTTCCTTAGCTCTCAAGGCCCCCTTTATCCAGACAGTATTTCTGTGTGCCCACCGATCACACAGGAAGAGGAGGAGGAGCAGGAGGAGGATTGTGTCAGTATGGAGGTGGAGCCTGGCACTCAGCATCAGCAGCAGTCTTTAAGGGATCAGTCCCAAGAAACACATGGACTTGTACGTGGCTGGGAGGAGGTGGCTGCAGACCATGTCGTCCTTAGTGACCCAGAGGACTCCAGACCGAATGCCTCAGCAAACCTACACTGCATGGCCTCCCTGATCCTGCAAAGCCTGCGTAAGGATCCTCGTATTCGTGGTATCAAGGAGAAGGACCAATACTGGCTGGCAACCCTCCTTGATCCACATTACAAGGGTAAGGTTGCGGACCTTATCTTGCCATCGCAGAGGGAGCAGAGGATGAAACATCTTCGGGAGGCCTTGCAGAAAGGTCTGTGCAACGCGTTCCCAGAGACTGGGAGGTTACAAACTCCTGTTTCTGGACAACGTGTTGCTGAGGCTTCGGTCAGTCAAAGAAGGAGCGGTGGAGAAGGTGGCCATCTGACCGATGCTTTCAGACAATTTTTTGGTCCGCAGCCCCAAAGTATGATCGGTTCCAGCAACCATCGCCAGCGTCTGTTTTACATGGCGCAGGAATACCTAAGGGCAAGATCTGACTTGGACACCTTTTCCACTGAAAATCCTCTGGGTTACTGGGTCTTGAGGATGGATCACTGGCCAGAGCTTGCACAGTATGCAATTGAGCTACTGGCCTGTCCTGCATCCAGCGTTCTTTTGGAACGCACATTCAGTGCTGCTGGAGGCTTTGTAACCGATCACAGGGTGCGTCTGTCCACCGACTCGGTCGATCGACTGACCTTCATAAAAATGAATCAGTCTTGGATCACCACCAGCTACCAAGCACCTGATGCTGATGTAACCGAATAATTTTTTTTGAAATCTCAGATCCCTTCAAAGACTGCCTATGCTGATTCTGAGTGACTATCCTGAGTAATTATCCTCTTCCTCCTCAATGATCACACTGATAGCTTGTAAGAACATTTTTGGTTCTGGGCGCCAACACCAGTGCATAAGGCCCAATTTTTCAGCCCCTGTTTAACAGGGGCGTGTAATTACAATTTTTGATGCAATACTTTGCAGCAGGGCTCGTTCCTGCGTTCCAACTAGAGTATCTGTGAGGGGTTGCAGTGTTGTGGCACCAGCACCAGTGTATAAGGCCTAATTTTTCAGCCCCTGTTTAACAGGGGCATGTAATTACAATTTTGATGCAATACTTTGCAGCAGGGTTTGTTCCTGTGTTCTAACTAGAGTATCTGTGAGGGGTTGCAGTGTTGTGGCACCATCAACAGGGCCTAAGGCCCAATTTTTCAGCCCCTGTTCAACAGGGGCATGTAATTACAATTCTTGATCTAATATTTCACAGCAGGGCCCATTTCTGCGCCCACCAAGAGCGAGTGAGGACTTACAGTGTTGTGGCACCAGCACCACCACCAGAAAAAAGGCCCAATTTTTCTGCCCTTATTCAACAGGGGCATGTAATTACAATTCTTGATCTAATATTTCATAGCAGGGCCCGTTTCTGCGCCCACCAAGAGCGAGTGAGGAATTACAGTGTTGTGGCACCAGCACCTCCACCAAAGGCCCAATTTTTCTGCCCCTGTTCAACAGGGGCATGTAATTACAATTCTTGATCTAATATTTCACAGCAGGGCCTGTTTCTGCGCCCACCAAGAGCGAGTGAGGACTTACAGTGTTGTGGCACCAGCACCACCACCACCACCACCAAAGGCACAATTTTTCTGCCCCTGTTCAACAGGGGCATGTAATTACAATTCTTGATCTAATATTTCACAGCAGGGCCCTGTGAGGGTTTACAGTGTTGTGGCTACAACAACACCTAAGGCCCAAATTTCTGCTGAGTATATAGGGCAGGCCCCTACTTTCAAACATCTAACTTACAAACGACTCCTACTTGCAAACGGAAGGAGACAACAGCAAGTGAGATGAAATCTACCCCTAGGAAGGTAAATTCTCTCCTATAAGAGTTTATATAGGAAAAACATTTCTCCTTTCCACTGATGCTTTATCACCAATCCTTGTTTCACAAAAAAAAACAAATTTTCAAAAAACATTTGTCATTGGGACAAAAAGTGAGGTGAAATCTTCTGAAGAGGAGCACAGACAGCAAAACAAATGGAGCTAAACACGTTAAAAATGTACCCGTTCAAAATTACAAACAGATTCTACTTAACAACAAACCTACAGTCCCTGTCTTGTTTGCACCGCCTGTATACTGCTGTTCAAAGTATATGGTGGCCCCACACCTTTCCTTTTTTTAATTTGGGTGCGGGGTTCCCCTTAATATCCATACAAGACCCAAAGGGCCTGGTAATGGACTGGGGGTACCCATGCCGTTTGTCTCACTGATTTTCATCCATATTGCCAGGACCCGACATTACATTAAACCCGCAAGCAGTTTTAAATGACTTTTTTCCTTTAAAAATAACATTTTGTGCAGGGACTGTTCTAAGCACGGGAAACACACACCACTTTACAGGCATACTATAGACACCCCCCAGGTATGATATTTAAAGGAATATTTCACTTTTTTTTTTTTACTTTAGGCATCATTAAAATCACTGCTCCCCAAAAAAAGGCCGTTTTAAAAGTTTTTTTTGCATTGATACATGTCCCCTGGGGCAGGACCTGGGTCCCCAAACCCTTTTTAGGACAATACCATGCAAATTAGCCTTTAAAATGAGCAATTTTGATTTTGAACGTTCGAGTCCCATAGACGTCAATAGGGTTCTAACGTTCGTGCGAGTTTTCGGACTGGTGCGAACCAAACCGGGGGGTGTTCGGGTGTGCTCATCCCTAGCTGTCTTGAATGCTTCTCATAATGTTTTTAGTCAGTGGTGATTGGGGTCAAGAAGAAGTCCGGCGGTTGTGTGCTGTTCGCGTCAATGTCCTCTTTTTGCTTTGGTTGGGTAAGGTTGGTTGCTTTTTTCTGTTGAATTGATTTCCAAATGTGGTCGATTTTGTCGATGAAGAAATTAGATAACTCATTGCAGAATTCTTGAGTATCATTTGCTGGGGGCTCTAAGCAGAATGAGTTCATTGATTGGGCAACTATTTTGAAAAGTTCCTGCGGCCGGTTTAAGGGAGTTGAGATGTTCGAGAAATGATATTTTTTGGCTGTGAAGATCGCTTTGTGGTATTTCACAGTGAGTATTTTGTAGTTTGTATGGTTTTCCTTAGTAGGATTTCTTCTTCGTGCTCTTTCAGCTCTTCTGCGTTCTTGCTTGAGTAGGGTGAGAGTGCCGTTGAACCATCTTGAGTTTTTTTTGCGGATGAGTGTTCTGCGTTTTGGTGCTACTGAGTCTGCTGTTTGTAGTAATGCCTTGTTTAGGGAGTTGAGTGTTTGTTCCGTTGAGAGGTTTAAGTTTAGCGATTGTATTTTGTTTGATAATGTGGTTTTGAGGAGTTCAGAATGCAGTTTCTTCTGGGATCTGTTCCAGTGTGTTGTTGTTGAATGTTTCTGTTTTTGGAGGGTGGAGTTAGTGGTGATTTTAAATTTGATGGCATGGTGGTCCGTCCATGGTAGTGGTGTGTTGTCGAATATGTTGATGTCTATATTCTGTTTGAAGACGAGGTCTAGAGTATGTCCTGAACCATGCGTGGGAGTATTTATCAGCTGTTGTAGACCTAGTTCTTCCAGTTGGTTGATGCAGGCGGTCGCAATAGGTTCTTGGGTGGAGTTTGCCCAAAGATGGAAGTCTCAAAGTACCAGAAGGTTTTTGGTTTTCAGGGTGTGCATTGAGATTAATTCAGTAAGTGGTGTAAGGAGATTGGTCTTTGGTCCTGGTGGTCTGTAGCATAGTAATATGTGAATGGTGTCTTGGGGTGTTTTTTGAAGATGCAGGGGGAGTATCTCCATGAAAGGCACTGAGTTCTGTGAAGTTGGTTTGGTGAAGGCAAGGTGCGATTTGAAGATCACTGCTAGGCCTCCTCCTTTTTTTCCTATTCTATGCTCGGTTAGGATGCTGTAGTTCTCCGGCACCAATTCAGTTAGGATGGTGTTGCAGTCGGATGTTAGCCAACTTTCCGTAATGAAGAGGCAATCTATGTTGTTATCGATGATGAAGTTGTGGATTTCTAGTCTGTGCTTGCAGATCTAGTATTAATCAGGGCGCATGCTAGTTGTTGTAGTTGGATTGGTGTCTCCCTGTATTTGATGGTTGCTTGTAGGTTGGTCCTTAGTAATTTTTCTTTTTTTAGTCTTTTTTGAGTGGCGGTTGGTAGAGTTGAACCGATGTTTCTTAGCCTGTGGAGGGCGTCCGCCGTGTACTTGAAATTGCACATGAAGCAAGAAAGTTGCTGAAGGAGGATGATGGAGGTGATGGAGGGCTGTTGATCCAGAGGAAGGCGAAAAAACCCCTAGCTGAGCTGGCCGATTGCTACAGCAGAGGAAAAATTCCTTTCTGACCCCCCGAGGGGGGATCGGATTCAAGGTACCCCGTGGCTTACCTGTACAGGATGGTCCAGAGGATGACGGTGGGGGTGAGGGGTAGAGGGGGTCTGGCCGCTACTTACTGGTTGGAGTGATGCTGCGGCTGGGTTTAGGCGGATCTAAGATGGACGCTGGTCTGGTCCAGAGTCTCCGGTGGTAAACTGTGCCCACGCAGTGAGGTCCAGTGTAGAGGAGGGGGTGTTCATGGTGTAGGGGCACGGGGGCCCGCTGGACAGGTGTGGGTGCTGGATGGCTGGAGCTAGGCCTCAGCCGTTGTCTGTCCCCCGAGTCTAACAGCTAGAGAGCGGGGTGATTGGACGGCAGCTGCGGTGGTGCCCCAGGGGGAAGGCTGTGGAGGGGGGGTAGGAAGGATGGTGGTCCTGCCTGGAGGTGGGACGGTGCAGGCCTGGGGGGGCGGGTCCCGGTACTAACCTGCTGGGGGGGTCCGGGATGAGCTCCGGGTGGAGGTGGTGGTTGCGGCTGCACTGGGGGGACCAAGATGGCTGACGGGCTGGGTCCGAGCCACGGGCTGTCCTGATGCTCGTGCTCCGGAGGTGGCAAGGTCCTGTGGTGGATAGTGGTAGGTCCTAGTACTACCTGCTAGGGGGGTCCGGGAATGAGCTCCGGGTGGAGGTGGTAATAGCTGCCGAGTGGGTGGACCAAGATGGCCAACGTGCTAGGCCAGGGCTGCGGTGGGTGTGCTGAGGCGGTGGGTGTGATGCGGCGGTGGGAGTGCTGGTGAGCTGGGCTGGGGGTGTCCGCTGGGGCCGAGGTCCCAGTGGGTCTTGCTGTGATGTCCGGGATGATCTCCGGGTGGCCGGCGGAGTGCTGTGGCCTCAGGAGGGAGGACCAAGATGGCCGCCGGCTAGGCCCGAGCCGCAAGCTGTCCGGCTGTTCAGATTCCGGTGCGACTACTGGTCTGTCCGAGGATGGTGATGGAGTCGGATCGACCTGTAAGAGGTGATACTCGGGCCTGCTGGTCGGCCTGCCGATCAGGCTGTGGGAGGTGAAGCGGCAGGTCGGCCCTGACCCGGCACTAGGCCGAAGCCGCTGAGTCTGAGTGTCCTGCGGGAAGGGTCTATGCGGCTGGCAGGCTGGAACTTGGCTTCCAGATGGTGGTGGACGCACGGTGTATAGGTGGGGGTCCCGGTAAGTTCCGCTGGGGAGTCCGGGATGAGTCCTTGGATGGCTGGAGCCGGATGGCTGGAGCTGCTGGATGGCTGGAGCTGCTGACTCAGACGTCTGCTCTCTCCTGCGTCAACACAGTTCTGTCTGGATGGTTGCATTTATATGACATTATTGTTTTTCACATGTCACTGCACATATATTATTTATTATATTTATGTTGCAGATAAAGATAAAGTCACCCAAGTAAATCTCCCCTGATGAAGGAAAATATGTACCAATATTAATTTCCGAAAAATGTTGGGATGCAAGCTACAAATCTCTATGGACTGACCTCAGTTTGACTCTGGCAGTGCCTTGATTATTAGCCTTGGGTTTGATATATATGTATATTCATGTATTATGAGTTCTGTTGGTGTACTTTATGTATAAAAAAAACTTTTAACAATTGTTGTCTGTTGGCAATACCCATAGTTTTTTATCTAAATAAAGTGGCACACAGTTGCCTTTTACATACTTCTGTACCTTTATACTTCTTTCTGCCTTAAAAGTCCAAGGGGGCGGCTCCTAATGCACTAGTTGCATTTTCTCTATGTTTATACACGCAACTATACTGCATCAATTCTGTTTAACTGATTTAACTTCTCTGGGATGATGTCAGTTTTTTTCATTGTGCATTGCAGTCCTGACTTGCTGTTTTGGCTCATTCCAATTTTTGAACTGTCTGGAAAGTGCCACCTCATTGGTGCCACCTCATCGGTGCCCATCAGTGCCGCCTTATCAGTGCCCATCGGTGAAGCCATATCAGTGCCCATCATTGAAAAAGAAAACATACTTATTTACAAAAAATTTTAACAGAAACAAGGAAAAACTTGTTTTTTTTCAAAATTTTCTGTCTTTTTTTATTTGTTGCGCAAAGAATGAAAACCACAGAGGTTATCAAATACCACCAAAAGAAAGCTCTATTTATGGGAACAAAATGATAAAAAAATTTGTTTGGGCACAGTGTTGTATGACCACGCAATTGTCATTCAAATTGCGACAGCGCTGAAAGCTGAAAATTGGCCTGGGCAGGATGGTGTTTAAGTGCCTGGTATTAAAGTGGTTAACCATGTTTTTTAATGCTTAGGTTCTTAAAATATATTTGCAATCCCTTTTTAATATCTCTTATGATAATTTATGTTACGATCTATAGGTATATCATACTTTATGTACTGTATGTTGTTATGTTTGATTTGTATGTTTTTTCTTTTCTTTTTTCTTCCTTTTTTTTTTTTCTACAAATGTCTATGATGAAAATTTCAATAAAGATATATTACAAAAAAACATATCAGGAGAGACTTCAGGAACTTAATATGCTGGTGGAAAGAAGAGAAAGAGGAGACATAACTGAAACCTTTAAATACATCAAAGAGGTGAATAAGGTTTAGGAGGGCAGTATTTTCAATATGAAGCTAAGATCTAGAATGTGAGGACATAACCTCAAACTAACAGGAGAAATGTCCAAAACTAATCTTAGAAAATATTATTTTACCAAAACAGTAGTTGATACTTGAAATAGATCTCCAGCAGAGGTAGTGAGTCAGTCAACAGTAAATGGATTCAAACATGTAGGATAAAATAGATATACTTAGACAAGAACATTAACAAAACAAAAATTATAAAAAAAAAAAGTTGGGGCAGACATGATGGACCACTTGTCCTTTTTCTGCCATCACTCTTCTATGTTTTTATATGTGTCCATTATTTTGTTGTGTAAACTGAATTCCTGGCTTGGCCTTTCACATGGTGTCAGAGGGGGGGCGGGGTCAGCAGTTTATGTTTGGCATAGGGTTCCCCTTAAAATCCATATTGCCGAGACCCGACAATTCATTATAGCCGCAATTAGATTTAAATAACTTTTTTCCTTTAGAAGTGTAATTTTGTTGTGGTACTGTTCTAGACATGGGAAAACTGTGCCATTTTACAGGCATACTATAGACACCCCCCAGGTATGATATTTAAAGGAATATTTCATTTTTATTGTTTCACTTTAAGCTTTATTAAAATCACTGCTCCTGAAAAAACGGCCATTTTTAAAACTTTTTTTTGCATTGATACATATCCCCTGGGGCAGGACCCGGGTTCCCAAACACTTTTTATGACAATAACTTGCATACAAGCCTTTAAAATTAGCACTTTTGATTTTTCATGTTTGTGTCTCATAGACTTTAACAGTGTTCGTGTGTTCGTCCAAATTTTTTGCCTGTTCATAAGCCCTGGTGCGGACCAAACTGGGGGGTGTTCGGCTCATCCTTACTAACAATCAGATTATGGTACTATCACTTTGAAAGCAGAATTTTCCGTACGATTTTCTGATAATGTACGGACCTTATGGGTCTTTCTCTGCAACATACTGGAAAGAGACAGACATTTCTACTCAGGCTGTGTCTACTGTAGAAATAAAATTAACTTTGTTACTTTGAAGACCTTTTGTTTTGATGCACCCAAAATATATTTAGCAGATTTAATCTGTTATGCCCCGTACACACGGTCGGATTTTCAGACGGAAAATGTGTGATAGGACCTTGTTGTCGGAAATTCCGACCATGTGTAGGCTCCATCACACATTTTCCGACACACAAAGTTTGAGAGCAGGCTATAAAATTTTCCGACAACAAAATCCATTGTCGGAATTTCCGATCGTGTGTACACAAATCCGACGCACAAAGTGCCACGCATGCTCAGAATAAATAAAGAGATGAAAGCTATTGGCTACTGCCCCGTTTATAGTCCCGACGTACGTGTTTTACATCACCGTGTTCAGAATGATCGGATTTTCCGACAACTTTGTGTGACCGTGTGTATGCAAGACAAGTTTGAGCCAACATCCGTCGGAAAAAATCCTAGGATTTTGTTGTCGCAATGTCCGATCAATGTCCGACCGTGTGTACGGGGCATAAGGCTTTCATTTAAAAAAATATATATATATAGTTCATAGATTCTGGAGGGATTATTTTGTACTATAAGTAGTAAAGCTTTTTCCACATTATATCTGCAGTTCTCAAAAGCGTACAGAAGGAAGTTTTTCTTTTTTTACTTCCGTATATATGCTGTTTAATGCATCTGAACAAGTTCATCTTTGTTTCATACACATTTATATATATAATAACAGTCATTTCCTACAAAATAAATCAACCAAAAATGTATGTATTTGCTCTTCTTTTAGGAACTGATAAAAAGAGGAAAGGTCAAATAACAGATTCAAATTGTATAATTTTTATAACTCCTTATTTTGTTTATGGTATTTTTGGTAAGTTGTTAAACCCTAACTTTGGGATTCAAGTTCTTGGCTCCATGTGCACCCCCTTATCCTTTAAAGAAAGTGTGTTTTTTTTTTCCAGTCTATATACTTACCATATTTCAAAGTTTTCAAGCTGGTTATGTGACACCCTTGGGCATCCATGAAACCCTGAATTCCCTCCTGGTGGAATATCTGTTGGCAAAAAAAAAATTGGGATAGGACAGAGCCAGAGGGGTATTGCTGCCAAAGATGATTTTTTTTACCTGCTGGGGTACAAAAAAAAAAAAAAAAACGTTTTTACCTGGTGTTGGGCTTTAAGTCTTGTTTGCTTGCATCATCTTAAACCTCTTACTTAATATTTTCAAAATTGTTGTTACAATTCCATAGTAATGCTAAACATCAGACAGGTCCCTTTGAATTCTAGACTACATACAATGTGGAAGTGAATAGTTTTCCAAATGGAATGAGTTACTCTCAATGACATCTCTGACGATACTGTACTTGAGTTCCCAAATCTTTAAAATCTTCAACACCCTTCAATAAGAGAAGAGGTGTGCTACAATGCATTTCAAACATTACAAACTGAGGTCACAGCAAAATTGTCTACGCAACCTTGAAATAGACTATAGCCTGAAAGTATGGAGAATTTGGGAAAGCATTTGAAAAAAAGAGTGAAGCATTCAATATTGTTAAATAAAAGGGAAAAAAGCAGTTACACTTATCTAAATGAACTGTTTGACAGAATGTTCACAGAAAATAATTTCTATTTTCTTTAAAAAAAGTTGGTGTCCTATAAAGGTATTTTAATGGAACCAACAGCAATCTTCAAGAAAGCTATGAGTATATTTTCCTGTGAATCGACCTGTAAATTTATAATCATATGAAAAATCTGCTGATGTTTCATGTACAAAGGGTAAGCCAACCCAGTTTTGGGAGGTGGTAGATGAGTAATTTCCACACTTGATGTTTATACAGTAAATCTTAAGGACCTAGGAAACAAAATCAAAATAAGTGGACATTCAAGCAATGGCCCTCAATCTGGCTATACATTATACAATTTTATTGTTCAATTTCCTTTAGATTTACCATCAACTATGTAGTGAAAAGGTCTGCCTAATTGCATACAAATTGAAAGTGTTAAAAGGTTTGACCTCATGTTATATGGTTTTAGTAAATCTAAAGGAAATACGTACAAGAAAATTGTATAATGTATGGTCAGCCTTAGCTGCAGGTTTTAAAGCTGAAGTTTTTTATGCGTATATTTTACTTCATTGTTTTTTTCTTTTCTCCCCTCATCAAAATGATAGTAACATTTTTTTTTTGAAACAATAGATTTTTATTGAATTTCACATTGTACACAACATATCATGCAGTAATTACAGTGCAAAGGTTGTACAAAGTAAACAACAAATGCAGATTTTACTACAATAACAGTAATATGGGTGTTCGAGCTACAAATATAGCTAAGGAGTCTGACCTCAACAGGAGGTATGGCCTGCCACCCCACTTGGGTTCACACTGTGAGCAGGCTTTCTGCTGGACCATCAAAAAGTAGCTCACCCAGGACCGTAGTGAGCGTCACTGGAGGGACATTGCCTAGTAAGTTCTCTTAAAGCATTGTCATTAATTAAGAACAAAAAGGTAACTTCTTTATTAGTACAGAGTATTTCCTGCATACCAAGCACACAAATGTGAAGAGCTCAGTCTCTTGTATCACATGCTTTGGGAATGATCGCATCTATCATTAGGCTATAGCACCATTTAGCAATACATCTGTTTTGAAATATCAGTAGATACCAGTCATATCTCATAAATGTGAGGAGGCGTACTGAGAGGTTTTCCAAATCTCCCAATGTTTATGGAAATTCGGGGTTCTTCTTTCTGTATAGGCAAGCATTTTTTCCATTGTATATTGAGCGTTTAATCTAGAGATTACTTCTTCAATTTTGGGGGGTTATTGTGAGTGCCATTCTTTTGCTATTGATATACGTGCTGCGAACAGTATATGGATGACTACTTTCCTCACTAGTGGAGGAAAATTTTCGATACCAAGGCTTAATAATGTGAATGCAGGGTTTATAGCATAATTTATGTTAGTAGTATTCAGGATGAGGGATTGAATATTCATCCAGAAGCACTGTATAACCTTACAGCTCCAGAATACATGGAGTAGACTTCCCGTAGCTTGACATTCCCTTCAACATAGTGATGAAATATTTGGGCTCATCTTGTTGAGGCGTAAAGGCGTAAGATACCATCTATGTAAGAGTTTTTGTGCATTGTCTCAGTGATCTACACATGCTGAGGATTTGCTATTGTATTTTATAGCTACATGCCATTGATGCAAAGGGTATTCTTTTTGTAATTCCTGTTCCCATTTCACCATGTTGGGTAGTTTAGATTGTATGTATTAAGGGGTGGCAAATTTGTAAAACAGGGATATTCCTTTGTGATTGATTGAGGGTTTAGTGAGTAGGAAGTCCCATAGAATCTGTGGAATTTCTATTGGTCAGATCGGGTTGGAGCCTGAGTAGTGATTTATTTGGTACATTCTATATCTATCCACTTCGTTCTGCTCAACCAGGTCAGTTGTGGAGAAGCGTGCACCTCGCTTCCTCCATGCTTGGGCCGAGAAGTTGGGGATTAAGTATTCATATGTTGCTAGTGGGATATTTAGTTTGCCAGTTGGGATATCAGTAAAACGATAGTTTACCAAAGAGGACCAAGCAGCAATCATAGCTTGTATGGTTGGATAAGGTGGGGTCTTGGGTTTGTGGTGAATGCAAGCAGCTAGTGCCAGTGCTGGGAGATTGTGACCTGGTGTAACCATGCATTCAATATCTGACCATCGATTGTCCGTTTGACTGGAAAACCAGTAGCGCATTTTGTCCAGTACCGCTGCCTTGTAGTATAGTTGTGCGTTGGGAAGGCCAACGCTACCAAGGTGATTGGGTTTATATAGCTGTGTTAGAGCAATTCTAGGTTCTTTACCCCCCCATTTGAATTTTTTCAAAGTCAGTTCCAGTTGTGTAAAGAATTTCTGGGGGACAGGTAATGTCTTGAAGAAATACAGGAGTTTGGGCAATACCTGCATTTAGTATTCAGCTATCCTCCCCAGCCACGTGAGGTGTAATTTACTGATTTGGGTTAATTCTTCCTCTCTTTTAGCTAATAATGGAGGGTAGTTGCAAGGTAGTTCCAAGGTATGTAATGGAGGAGGGGTCCCAATTACAGGGAAAGATTTCTTTTAACCTGGGTTTTTCTTCATTTGGTATATTGATGATCAGTGCATAGCATTTGTTTGTGTTGACCTTGTAAAGGGAGACCTGTCCAAATCTGTGTAATAGGGACTTTATAGCAGGTAGTGAAGATTTTGGGTTAGATATAGTGAGGATGATGTCATCAGTGAAGAGTCGTATTTTATGGCTTTCAGAGCCTACTTTGATGCCCTCTATTGTGTCGTTCGATCTGATATATTCCGCTAGCAGTTCTATAATCAATGAGAATATGATTGGGGATAGTGGGCATCCTTGTCGAGTGCCGTTAGATAGTGTAAAGGGGTCCGAAAGAAGGCTAGATGAATAGACTCTAGCTGCGGGGCCAGAGATTCCAAATTTGTGTAAGGTCTTGGATAAGTAACACCAATGGACCCTACTGAAGGCCTTTTCAGCATTTAATGCCAGAAATGTGCTTGGTGTCCTGTTGACCTCTGCCTCGCAAGAGATTTAACATACTTCTCTTTCCATCTGGTGCTTGTCTGCCCTTTACAAAGCCAAATTGATCCAGTCCTATGAGGGAGGGGGTAATATCCATTAGTCTGTTTGCTAAGATTTTGGCGTAGATTTAAGATCTTAATTCAAAAGTGATATGGGCTTAAAATTTTGGGGGATTGACGCGTCCTTGACAGGTTTCGGTAGGGTGACTATTCCAGCTTGGATCATCTCTTTGGGGAAATTACCCAAAGAGGCTGCTATGTTGAAGACTTTCACTAATTCGAGGGAGAGGAGGGCGGTGAATGCCTTGTAATATTCAGCGGAAAAGCCATCCGCGCCTGGGGATTTATGCATAGGTAGGGATTTAATAACTGATTCAACTTCCTTTTGCAGCGCTAGTGCGTCTATGGAGGGTAGATAAACTCCTTGTAGGAATTCCTCGATCTCCTTGTCTGTGGGCTGGTGTGTGAGCGGATCTATGTTAAGGTTGTACAGGGATTCGTAGTAATCTTTGAATGCATTGGCAATATCTTTAGGGTTTTGAAATAAGGTGTTAGTATGGTGGTGTTTAATATGCATGAGATTCGAGCGTGCCTGTCTTTTTCTGAGTTGGGAAGCTAATAATTTACCTGCTTTATTATTTTGGGAGTAGTATGATCATTTAATTCTCTTAAAGTATGTGTCATATTCTGCCCTAAGTTCCTGCCGCAGCTCTTCCCGGCAAGAAGTGAGGCATTTACTTTGGTGGACTTGGTGGTGGGATTCTTGTGTTTCGCTTCAAGTTCTGCTATAGTCTCTTGAAGTTGTGACATGTGCTGTATTTTCTTTTTCCTCTCTCTAGAGGCTATTAGTATCAGGGTACCCCTAGCAAATGCTTTATGTGCACACCATATCATCGTCGGGGAGCATTCCCCATTATCATTAATTTGGAAATATTCTGTGAGGTTCTCTTCTATTTCATCCCTGAGTTTGGGGTGCGATAGGAGAAACGTATCATTAAGCCACAGTGGTTTTTGGGAGGTTTTGTTGTCATCCACAACCTCTATGGTCACTGGAGCATGGTCTGACCACGTGATGTTGTGGATGTCAGCGGCCCATACACTCTGCAAGGTATACATATCGGTAAGAAAAAAAATCAATCCTAGAACAGCTATTATGCACTGCTGAGTGGTGCGTGTAATCTTTCTCGGTGGTCTTGAGGCATCGCCAGGGATCAAATAGCCTTTCGAGAGATCCTAAGGAGGGTCTCCACCTGAAGGCCACCGAAGACGTGTCTAACTCTGCATTCATAATCATATTGAAATTACCACAGATAATTAAGCTACCTTTTTGCATTCTTTTAGCCATTTTGAAGACCTTGCTGATAAATTTCAATGATCTTACATTAGCTTACATTAGGTGCATACAAATTTACCAAGGTGTAGGCGACATAGTCCATTTCTGCGACTAGGATGATAAAGCATTCTCAGGGATCAGTATGTGCCTGTAGTAAGGAAAAAGTAATTGTGTCTCTGACAGCAATCAGTACCCCATTTTGCTTAGAGGTGCAGAAATTGCATGTGCAGAAATTTGGCATGTGTGCATTTCGGGGGTTTAAAGCTAGAAAAGTGAGTCTCCTGTGCACACAGGACATCGCATTTTGCATCCATGGCTGTTTTCCAAAGGGATCTACGTTTGTAGGGATTATTCAGGCCTCTCACATTAAATGACATCACTTTAAGATTCATTCCTGTGGTAGTAAGCGCAGCATTGCTATCTGATAGTGGGTCCGGGAATCGAGGTGAGACAATTGGCATGCCTAGCACGCAGGGACTCTAATGTAGTATTTCCTTTGTACTGTTCAAAAAACTCATAGTAACAGAAACCAAACAAACTGAATCATTTGATAATTGAAAACAAACAAGTCGCATCCTTTGCGGATAACATGTTACGGAAGAAATCTTGTAACTTACATAGGGGGGGAAAGAAAAATAAGGAAAAGAACAGCCGAACAACGGGTGGTTTTGATCCAAAACTTACACTTGCTGTGCAGACTGAAGGCACTAGGTGTGTGTCAGTCCTGATACAGGGGTTATGCTGTTGGGAAGTTGCTAGCTAGTAGTACAATCCTGGTCAGGTTAACTACTTGCTCCTCCTATTATGGCGGTGGTTGTTGTGTCTTTCGTGGAGGGGGTCAGGGTCCGCTGGTTCCCCATTCGCAGGTAGCAAATGCCATTTCCGTAGAAGCTCCATTCCCCTTTCTAGTGACGGGATTGCATTTGATTCATTGTGCATTTCCACTATTAATTTGGCAGGGAAATCCCATTTGTAGAGGATTTTGTGGTTACGCAGGATGTTGGTAATCGGTACCAAGTTGTGTCTTGCCGTTAGAGTGGCTTGTGACAGGTCTGCATACAGTACTATCCCAGCAAAGGGATCATGGATGGCAGGATGTTGTCTGGCATAGCGCATAAGTTGATCCTTAACATGGTAAAAGTGAATTCTTGCTATGACATCCCTGGGAATCTGGTCAGGGAGGAAGGATGGTTTAGGTAGCCTGTGAGCCCCGTCTATTATTAAATCCGCAGGGCCTAGTGATGGTAGGGCCGTCATCATGAGATTTTGAAGGTATGCAGTAATGCAGTAAGCTCTGCTGGTTTGTCTGACTCAGGGACCCCTCCAAACTTGATGCTGTTCCTGTGGGCCCTGTCTTCGATATCCGCCATTTGAAGACGCATGGCTTTGATCTCTTCCTCGACTTCAAAGTGTGCATCTACCAGCTCATTATGTGCTAATGTAAATTCCCCCATTTCTGCTCCACATACTCCACTCTGCTATTTACTACAGCCACTTCTAATTTTGTACATTGCATAAACGCTGCCAAATCCTGTTGGAGGGCCGCCTGCAGGGTTTGCAGAATCTCTTTTATGGTGGTGTCTATGATGGGCTGCCCTGATGTGGGAAATGCATCCAGCTGCTGGGCATATGAGGAGGATTCCTCCATTACTTCCCCCACTGTCCCTGCACCAGCCGGATCTCTCCCTCCTCCCCAATCCTCCTTTTTTGTTTCACAGGGCTGCTAAAGAGGGAGGATGGCAATGGATGGTCAGTGTGACTCACCCGTGGATGGTGATGGATGGCTGGCCGTGTGTGCTGTGGAGGCTGATGAATGGCTCCCGGCGCCTGCGCCATCTTAGATTTCTCGGCCCGCGGCTGGAGGGAAGAAATCGGTAAGTTTTCTCGGTCCCTCTCTCTCCTACCTCTTAAAAATCTCGACTGCTGTATGCCCCTTGCCTTCCCCTGTCTATCGGTATGCTTTTTAGCTGGTATAGTGAGCTGTGAGCCGCTGTGAGACACCCTTTATGTCAGAGCTCTCCTCTCACGCGTCCATCAGCTCTGACTGTCTGCTCCGCCCGTAACATTTTTAAATAATACCTTATTATTTTTATTACATATCCTATTTTAGGCCCATTGATGTCATCACTGAGTCTCTGTGTTTCTCTATACCATTTAGGCAGATCATGTCAGGGGACAGAGACCAGCACCCTACCCCAGTACTTCTCTCAAGAGCCCTCAGCCATGATGCAAGCAGTAGGATGAGTGATGCAAATATCAAAATGTCTTGGTGTGCAAGTAACACAGCACACTGTATTCAAATCCAGTGTAGGGTGAATGAAAAACTGGCTTCTACGCAAATCCCAGCCCATCTGTCACTTTAATGGTAGAGGTCAAAATGCCTTGATGGGTGGATGTCAATCTGGGTTTCTAAGCAGACATCCTTTGCAAGCAGACAGCCTTAGGTAATGCCTACATGTGATGCCGAGCCCCCATGATTGGAACAACTGAAATCCAATTAGTAAAAGGCGCAGGCCATGGATAGTCAGGCTGAGGAAGAAAAGGATAGATGATGCTGGATGTCCTCCAGCCAGGAACTGAGCCAGTCTCAGTCTGACTTGTTGTGACTTCTATTGCACACTGTGAGAAGCACTCACAGTGCACAGTAAAATTAGACAAGATATTTCCAATACAGGAGCGGAGCCTGTACAACTGTGCAAGACTAAAGGTAATTCTGGGTTCTCATGGGCCGAAAAGCATCTGAAAACTGTCGGTTCGGAAGGAACCGGCTGACTTTCAGCCTGTACGTACAGCTCCTTGTCCGACAGAAACAGCTTCTATCGAATGGGCATGCTGGAAAACCAGCATCCGATCGGCATCCAATCAGCACTGTCAGCCAATTGCTGTAAGCACTGACCAGTGTGCCCTTGCGTCCCCCCCCCCCCCTGTCAGAACACAATAGCACAGCAGGAGAGATCAAAAACAGAGTTGGAAACTATTGCAAAGAAATATTATTGTTTGAGTACCCAAGATATTAATGAAGCCAGAGGCTGACTCGTCACTTTAGGTTCCATCAATAACAAAGATGTTAATTTTTCTGGCCTTACCTTTAAACCTGAATTACAGCCTTAACCTTGGCACACACATTCTAAGATTTTTCCATTCACCCCAGTAGGTTAAATGAAAAATAAAAACTGACAGATTGCTGTACTAACACAAGCGATGGTAGTACATTGATCTGTCAGGTTTTCTTTTCAGTGTAAAGCAAGAAATCAGGGTATTTTTCAGTAGAGTAGAACCCAGTAGAGGACAGGCAAAGACACCATGGGTGTTTTTTTAAATTTAATTAGGGTGTGTTTTAATCAAATATTTTTATTTATCTTTAAACAATATCTTTTTTTTTTACCAGTGTCAGGACAGGAAATCTCTCTAATTGGGACACAACTGAGACAAACATAAAAATGCTTTTATTGGTAGACATAGAGAAGGGTTGGAACTACTAAGAATGAGATTACTATATGTAATGACAACAAGCCAAATTTTGTACTGGCATCACAGAGACATGAAATATCCTCACTGGGGTCACAGACAGAAAAAAAAACTGACAGATTTTTTGACTCTTCCTCATTCTATCCAAAATGGGAACAAAAAAAATTGGAGGTAGACCTCAGCTTTTTTTGTTCCTTCCGCAACACTTCACTTCAGTCATCTAGGAACAGACTCCATTGGCTCCATTGGCTGCATTGAAGCCATGCTTTAAAGTGGAACTAAACCATCCGATTCTTTCAGCCAAAAAAGCTGCCATCTTTGATCTGGAACTGCCATGGTGCTGCACATGTGATCAGTTATGACACCAGCCATTTTGTGGTTTGACAATTTGGTAAGTTCACAAGCATATGTGACAGTATGCATTCCTGGCATGCTGTGAACGTAATTGTTTTTTAAAACCGTTAAATCGATGGGTTTAGTTCCACTTTAACACCTATTCACCCGCAAAAAAAAACAAAACAAAAACTGCCGTTTGCTTATAGTCCATCTATTTCTTATTGAAGAGGGAGGGTGCACATTTCAGGATCCTACTCAGACAGCAAAACACTTAGCAAATATTCCTATTAATAATAATATACTTGATCCATGTGTGATTTTAGACACATATTCTTTTATCATTTAGAATGGAAATGCATATATAACATTTGGTAGTGTATGATAATGATTTACCTCTGCTCCTGGTATTATAGTGTTTGGTCTACAATAATCAGACCTTTGTCACATTAAGTATTTTCAAATTTATGATGAATGCTGTAGTTATAGAGATTTAGCAGCACATACAGAACCATTTAAGTCTTATCATGTCCATTCTCCCGAGGCTTACCATGGACCAGATTAAACTTGCTACCATATGTTCTACAACACAATACCTGATGCTGGGGTTCTACTTCTGAAGCTGGTTTTACAGTATGGCCAGGTGCAGTATAATGAGTTGGATACATACTGTGATCAAATCTCAATTGCAGATTGCTTCAATCTCTATGCCAATGTCCCAAGCTGCATGCCAAGAGAGAATATGGGAGCAGAATACCATGAAATCATTTGTTTTATGCCATTTTACTTATCCTTTTTTTCAGGTCTCTGCCAGCATCTTGATGGGTCAACCTTCATTGAGTACGAAAAATTGTCTCAGATTCCCTTTGAAAGTTTGATTTAAAGATGTGTTCACTTCTACTCAAGTAGAAAAATAGTCTCTTTCAGCACATGTTCACTGCTTTAAAAATCTTTTCTGTAATGAAACTGGCTATAGAAAACATAAATATAGAGAGGTAAATGCTTTATTTTTTCATAGTATTCATTGTAACAGACAGGAAAAACAATTACAATCGCTTCAGAATTACAAACAAATATTATGTGTTATGAAAAAAACATACTCAAGGGTTATATGGCAATAGATGTTGGAAAATCTTAAAGCATAAATGAACTCTCTCAATCAACATTAACTATTTTTAATTCTTATGGTGCAAGAATTAGTATAAGGATAAGAAGGTATATTATATTTACATATTTTAAGTTTTTTACAATTCTTCAGTTGTTTCCTGGTTTCTGGCCTAGGCCAAGAAGAACACCTCAAGAGTATTTTTTTTTCTTTCATCTAGAGCAGGGGTCTCCAAACTTACTAAACCAAGGGCCATTGGTGTCAGTGGGAGGAATAGTGCCATTGTTGGTGTCTGTGGGAGTAGTGCCCCAAGGGTTGGATAAAGGCAAGCAAAGTGCCACAGTTTGGAGAGGAAGAATGGAAGGACTTTCTCAGCAAAGCACACCCTTGTTGTCTGTATGACTGTGCTAAAGGCAGATGGACTCCAGGAAGTAAATGCTACATAAATCATCTGCCCTTATGTAAGATGGCTACAGCTAGAAATCTTATGAGGTGTTTTTAGTGATTTCTCTGCAAAATAAAGCATGGAAATATGGATGGATAGGTGAGTTTGCTTTGAATATTAAAAATTAATTAAAGGGCAATTTCATGGGTGCTGCTGGTTGTATAAATTCAAGGCTTTTCCAAAAAAAATAAAACTTAGCTCTTTCTTCCAAGGACATTTAGATGACGTCACCCGCTGCCATCCTAAGATTATACACAGTGAGCTGTCCTGTGTTAAATGCCCGCTTTTATACCGCATACACACAACTGCACATTCCGACAACAAAATCCATGTTTTTTTTCCGATGGATGTTGGCTCAAATTTGTCTTGCATAGACACGGTTACACAAAGTTAGACGGAAATTCCGAACATCAAGAACGCGGTGACGTTCAACACGTACGACGAGCCGAGAAAAATGAAGTTCAATAGCCAGTGCTGCTCTTCTGCTTGATTCGGAGCATGCGTGGAACTTTGTGCGTCGGAATTGTGTACACACGATCAGAATATCCGACAACGGATTTTGTTGTCGGAAAATTTGAGAACCAGCTCTCAAATTTTGTGTGACGGAAATTCTGATGGAATATGTCTGATGGAGCCTACACACGGTCGGAATTTCCAACAAAAAGCTCCCATCGAACATTTTCTGTTGGAAAATCTGACCTTGTGTAAGGGGCATTAGTGTTATCATGTGAGTAGGACATTTTATTTTTTAATAAATTATTGGATTATTCAACGGAGAGCACTTAGATCTCTTTTTTATTTGTATGGTCCTGCTGCTGGGTCCTGGTGTATCATATTGGAGATTGGATTACCAGTTTCTGCTGCATTTCTTCCCCTGTGAGGGACCTGTGCTTGTGACCACCTGTTAGTTCAGGGGTCCACTAAATGAGGAGAGCGAAACGAATATTTTGGAGGTGAAGGGATTGTCACTTCAGTTTTGTGCTCTGGGATTATTTTCCCAACACTTGGATACTTTCTGTTCACCTTATCTGGGACTTGTGGATCTCCTGTTTAGTCATACGGACTTTGATATATACAGCAGCTATGATTGATTTACTGCGTTGCACTTCTTTTTCAAATTTATATTTCTGGATGTGAAGATCTTAAGTGTTCAGCTGGCATAACATTATTTAGTTCTTAATTGCGCTGACTGTACCTTTTATTGACATACAGTATATCCATAAACAATCCATTAATTGAAGACAAAAGCAAAAGCATAATTGGATTTTGGGGATTAACAGTCATCCCGTCTTCAAGGTTGTTAGGTTTTTTTGGTGTTGGTTCCTGCATAGGAGGGAGCTCACAGTGTGTGCGGGTTTGACAGATCACTCAGATACCTGTACTCCACACTGCAGGCATTGTGTCAAACCACTGTATCACCATTGTCTTGACTCATAAACAGCATGATTCTCTATTCTCTATGATCAGACAGATCTACATACTAATATTAGGGAAAAAATCAGTGATGTTTCAGATTAGATCATCACAGAAATCTGCATTTCACAAACTATTATAAAAGTGCATGTTTTGCAAAAGTATATAAGGGTATGAGTGTAAAACAAAATCTATGAGCATATAAAGTCATCTGATTGCAATATACATAACAATGTGAAACAGCGATAGTCTCCTTGAGTCCTTTTTTCAACCTTTTATTTTTTGACATAATATAAAGAGATAAACATACATTGATGGAAGTATATGTGGCTTTTTGGACCAGGGTGGGTTATTCCCACCTTCAAGTTGGGGTAGTTGCACCATAGGGCCTATATTATACAGAATTTGAGGGGAAATTCCTTTTCTCATACAGAACTTTTCATATAGGATTGTTCTGGTTGCTTAGTGATTTCTACTGAGCAACATTGAGAAAGAATGGATTCATCCATTTAATGGTCATAGTTTTATGTGCCATAAACAGTGTTTCTCTCTGAAGTAATCGAGTGTTGTGTGACCAAATTTCTGCATTGAGTATACAAAATATTTCTCCTCTACTTGCTGAGGCACCTGGTCCCAATGTTGAGGAACAAAGACCTCTTCCTCACAACCTGTCCCCCAAAAAGAATGTGGGGGCGCATTTAGGAATCTGGAAGTCCCCTTTATAATAAGATGACCCCAGATATCCAACAACTACCAGGGGAATGAGTACAGGGGTACATTATTACCCCTTATTAATCCTTACCAAAAAAAATGTAAAATATAAATAATCACACAGACACCATGGAAAGTCCTATAATAAAGAAAATCGTAAATAATATGCTCAGATGTAAATCTGTGTCAATCAAGTCATCCAGTAATGTAGATCCATTGCCCATCATGACAACCTGCTACCCAACGATGTTCCCCACCGCCATGGCAACCCACCACCCGATGATGTTTACCCACCATGATCCTATCACAGATTCCTTTTGCTGTAAACAAACAGCTGGGAATCTGGGGCAACTTCATTGATGTCACTCAAGAACCCCTACTCTGCATTTACATTACTGCATTGCTCGGGATCTGTCATTTGCAATGGAATTGTGGTGGGGAAGCATTGTCGGTGGCAGGTGGTTGTGGTGGCAGGGAAACATTGTTGGGCAGCAGATCTTTGCTATTGATGAATGTACATCACTGGATGATGTGACTGACAATAAATTTACATCTGCGGATATTACCATATTTATCGGCGTATAACATGCACAGGCGTATAACATGCACATTAATTTTAAGAGGGAAGTTTCAGGAAAAAAACTAAAATTTTTTAATAAGGAACTTTGAAGCAAAATAAGGGTCAGTGCCCATCTGCAGCCTCACCATTGCCATCAATGCAGCCTGATCAATGCCCATCTGTCTGGTACAGAAAGTGGGGTAAAGTGGGAGCCCTGGTAAGCTAGGGAGTGCTATGAATCTGAAATTAAGGAACTAAGTGACTGTCATATATAATGAACCTCTCCCTGGAGATTAAAAAAATAGCATAAAAAGTAACAATCCTGAGATAAAGTCTGAGGGAAGATATTAATAAAGAGCCAACATTTTTCCTAGATCAACTGAACAATCCAGAGTGGCATTTGGAGTTTATTAATGTACACAATATGGAAGGAGGTATTATTTTTTTTTAAATTTAAAGATTGAGGTGCAAGGAACAATCCTCAATACCATGCCATCCTATAAGTCGATCACATGCAATGGGCTTTTGAGGGCAGAAAGTTGCCATCAAAATAAATGTATTAGGATCAATGGCGTAACTAGAACCTTCAGGGTCCCGGTGCAAGAAATCATGAAGGGCCCCCCTGATCCCCATCTGGGGCCCTTCCCTCCGAGCCGATGGCGTAAATGCCAAGGCCCGGTCGCAAGTGTGATGTTTGTGACCCTGGTAGTCAGGGCCGGATTTGCCACAAGGCCACCGAGGCCAGGCCTCGGGGCGGCAGTGGTGCAGGGGCGGCGCCGCTCCTGCGGTGACTTCGCGGCCGCCCCCCCTTCAGGCTGCCCGTTAAAGTCGATTAAGGGCACCGGTGCCCTTAGAAATGATGGCCGCGAGCCGCCCACTACTGCGCATGCGCCATTCCGAAGCCGGCCGGGCTCGGGAAAGCTCGTATGCGCTCAGCTGGGCGACGCATGCGCAGTAGCGTGATTGCGCTGCCCGGCGCCATTTTTGAAAAGATCGAGGAGTAATGTCAGTGGTGCGGCGGCGGGGGGAGAGAGATGACATCTCTCATTGCCCGCACCGCTGTTCCACGCTCCTCCATCTGGTGGCAGCCAGGCAGCATGGCAAGTGACATCAACATGTAATGGCTGCCAGGCAGCATGGCAAGTGACATCAACATGTGGTGGCTGCCAGGCAGCGTGGCAAGTGACATCTCCATCTGGTGGCAGTGTGGCAAGTGACATCCCCATCTGGTGGCAGTGTGGCAAGTGACATCTCCATCTGGTGGCAGCGTGGCAAGTGACATCTCCATCTGGTGGCAGCGTGGCAAGTGACATCTCCATCTGGTGGCAGCGTGGCAAGTGACATCTCCATCTGGTGGCAGCGTGGCAAGTGACATCTCCATCTGGTGGCAGCGTGGCAAGTGACATCTCCATCTGGTGGCAGCGTGGCAAGTGAAATCTCCATCTGGTGGCAGGCAGCGTGGCAAGTGACATCTCCATCTGGTGGCAAGTGACATCTCCATCTGGTGGCAACGTGGCAAGTGACATCTCCATCTGGTGGCAATGTGGCAAGTGACATCTCCATCTGGTGGCAGCGTGGCAAGTGACAGCTCCATCTGGTGGCAGCGTGGCAAGTGACAGCTCCATCTAGTGGCAGCGTGGCAAGTGACAGCTCCATCTGGTGGCAGCGTGGCAAGTGACATCTCCATCTGGTGGCAGCGTGGCAAGTGACATCTCCATCTGGTGGCAGCATGGCAAGTGACATCTCCATCTGGTGGCAGGCAGGCAGTGTGGCAAGTGACATCTCCATCTGGTGGCAGCATGGCAAGTGACATCTCCATCTGGTGGCAGCGTGGCAAGTGACATCTCCATCTGGTGGCAGGCAGGCAGTGTGGCAAGTGACATCTCCATCTGGTGGCAGCGTGGCAAGTGACATCTCCATCTGGTGGCAGGCAGGCAGCGTGGCAAGTGACATCTCCATCTGGTGGCAGTGTGGCAAGTGACATCCCCATCTGGTGGCAGTGTGGCAAGTGACATCTCCATCTGGTGGCAGCGTGGCAAGTGACATCTCCATCTGGTGGCAGCGTGGCAAGTGACATCTCCATCTGGTGGCAGTGTGGCAAGTGACATCTCCATCTGATGGCAGCGTGGCAAGTGACATCTCCATCTGGTGGGAGCGTGGCAAGTGACATCTCCATCTGGTGGCAGCGTGGCAAGTGAAATCCCCATCTGGTGGCAGGCAGCGTGGCAAGTGACATCTCCATCTGGTGGCAAGTGACATCTCCATCTGGTGGCAACGTGGCAAGTGACATCTCCATCTGGTGGCAATGTGGCAAGTGACATCTCTATCTGGTGGCAGCGTGGCAAGTGACAGCTCCATCTGGTGGCAGCGTGGCAAGTGACAGCTCCATCTGGTGGCAGCGTGGCAAGTGACAGCTCCATCTGGTGGCAGCGTGGCAAGTGACATCTCCATCTGGTGGCAGCGTGGCAAGTGACATCTCCATCTGGTGGCAGCATGGCAAGTGACATCTCCATCTGGTGGCAGCGTGGCAAGTGACATCTCCATCTGGTGGCAGGCAGGCAGTGTGGCAAGTGACATCTCCATCTGGTGGCAGCGTGGCAAGTGACATCTCCATCTGGTGGCAGGCAGGCAGCGTGGCAAGTGACATCTCCATCTGGTGGCAGTGTGGCAAGTGACATCCCCATCTGGTGGCAGTGTGGCAAGTGACATCTCCATCTGGTGGCAGCGTGGCAAGTGACATCTCCATCTGGTGGCAGCGTGGCAAGTGACATCTCCATCTGGTGGCAGTGTGGCAAGTGACATCTCCATCTGATGGCAGCGTGGCAAGTGACATCTCCATCTGGTGGGAGCGTGGCAAGTGACATCTCCATCTGGTGGCAGCGTGGCAAGTGAAATCCCCATCTGGTGGCAGGCAGCGTGGCAAGTGACATCTCCATCTGGTGGCAAGTGACATCTCCATCTGGTGGCAACGTGGCAAGTGACATCTCCATCTGGTGGCAACATGGCAAGTGACATCTCTATCTGGTGGCAGCGTGGCAAGTGACAGCTCCATCTGGTGGCAGCGTGGCAAGTGACAGCTCCATCTGGTGGCAGCGTGGCAAGTGACAGCTCCATCTGGTGGCAGCGTGGCAAGTGACATCTCCATCTGGTGGCAGCGTGGCAAGTGACATCTCCATCTGGTGGCAGGCAGGCAGTGTGGCAAGTGACATCTCCATCTGGTGGCAGCATGGCAAGTGACATCTCCATCTGGTGGCAGCGTGGCAAGTGACATCTCCATCTGGTGGCAGGCAGGCAGTGTGGCAAGTGACATCTCCATCTGGTGGCAGCGTGGCAAGTGACATCTCCATCTGGTGGCAGCGTGGCAAGTGACATCTCCATCTGGTGGCAGGCAGGCAGTGTGGCAAGTGACATCTCCATCTGGTGGCAGCGTGGCAAGTGACATCCCCATCTGGTGGCAGGCAGCGTGGCAAGTGACATCTCCATCTGGTGGCAGCGTGGCAAGTGACATCTCCATCTGGTGGCAGCGTGGCAAGTGACATCTCCATCTGGTGGCAGCGTGGCAAGTGACATCTCCATCTGGTGGCAGCGTGGCAAGTGAAATCCCCATCTGGTGGCAGGCAGCGTGGCAAGTGAAATCCCCATCTGGTGGCAGGCAGCGTGGCAAGTGACATCTCCATCTGGTGGCAAGTGACATCTCCATCTGGTGGCAAGTGACATCTCCATCTGGTGGCAACGTGGCAAGTGACATCTCCATCTGGTGGCAACGTGGCAAGTGACATCTCCATCTGGTGGCAATGTGGCAAGTGACATCTCCATCTGGTGGCAGTGTGGCAAGTGACATCTCCATCTGGTGGCAGGCAGTGTGGCAAGTGACATCTCCATCTGGTGGCAGGCATAGTGGCAAGTGACACGCTCAGGGCTCCCGATGATTCTGCATTATGGTGAGTTGAACTATTTTATTTTACATTACAATGTAATGATATAAGTAATGTGTTTCAATCATCCTGACACCATAACAACCATGGTGCCGGGGATGATTGAAGCACTAACACCAGCCATTGCCCTGAAAAATTGCCCTGAAAAATTGCCCGCAAAAAATCCTTACCCCTCGCGCGCTTACCCTGAAGTATTTTTAGTCTGTACAATTAAAGTCAGTTATTTTCAGTGTTCTCGTGTATGGAGATATGTTTTTAACTGATCTATTGTAGAAGTCATCGATAAAGGACAAGACTGGTGGTGTGTGTGTGTGTGTGTGGGGGGGGCGGCATTGAAGGACCCGGCCTTGGGGCGGCAAAGGGAGTAAATCCGGGCCTGCTGGTAGTTCTGCCACTGGCGTCTGTTTTTCTTTTTTTAATTGTATTTTTCTACCATTTATTTATTGTTTTACAATATTATTTTATAAAAAATATTTTTAATTTTTTTTTTAAGAGTTAGGGGGCTTTGGTGAGATATCAGGGGTCTTAGCAGACCTCTGATGTTTCACCTTTGAGAACGAGAAAGGAGATTGAGAGCACAGCCTCAGCTGCACAGAATGAATGGACAGGAATAGCTCTGTATAGAGCTGCCCCTTTATTCGCAAACTGAAGCATAGTAAATACTATTTCAGTTATAAATGTATTGAGTCCGTGATCGGTATGGATCACTGACTCTCCATGCAGATACCCTACAGCAGCTGGCAGGAGAGGGGAGGGGGGAACTCTGCTGAGCTGTGGGGACAAGGGGAGGGGCCAGGAGAGAGCGGGGGGGCAGGAAAAAGTACAGGGGGGCTGGAGAGCACACGGGGGCAGCAGAAAGAAGCTGCATAGGAGGCGTGGTGGGTGCGACTGCATATAGAGGAACTGATTTTTCCATTTCCCCCACTTCTCATCTCCTTTCTGCAGCTGCAGGAGGAGAATGGAGAGATCAGTTTCTCTGTATCAGTGTTTCTCAACATTTCTTCAACATTTTAGTCAAGGTGCAACATATTGCCTCTTCACTGTCTGTCAAATGCCTCTGAAAAGCGATCTGCATCACTTTTCAGAGGAATGGTATTTTCTTGTTAGTATTATGAACCCACCCTAAAAACATCTGTTCTGATCGTAAAGAAAAAGGGGGTCAGAATTACAAGTAATGTGTATACATACACGCATGTAAACACACACGTACGCAAATACACACATATACATATAAATGCATGCACACACATAAACGCACACACATAAACGCACACACATGAGCAAACACACAAACATGCACATACACATATAACTCTATACACATGCACACACACACACATGCACACACACATATAACTCTATACACATGCACACACATGCGCACACATATATAACTCTATACACATGCACACACACACACACACACACATGCGCACACACATATAACTCTATACACATGCACACACACACACATATAACTCTATACACATATACACACACACATGCGCACACACATATAACTCTATACACATGCACACACACACACACACACACACATGCGCACACACATATAACTCTATACACATGCACACACACACACATGCACACACACATATAACTCTATACACATGCGCACACACACACATGCACACACACATATAACTCTATACACATGCACACACATGCGCACACACATATAACTCTATACACACACACACACATGCGCACACACATATAACTCTATACACATGCACACACATGTAAACATACACATGCACACAAATAAACGCACACACACATATAAAACACACACATGCAGACACACACATATAAGCACACACACATGCATACAAACATATATAGATCGCCTTTTTAAAAATCTGCAGCTGCAGCTCTGTACCTTAAACTCTCCATGCCGGGTACTGCACTGTAGGGGGAGGCAAAGAGCACAGCACACACTGTGCTAGACACCTCTCACTTACTTTCACTTTGTGACTGAGCTCCTGCACTGCCGAATGATTTACGCATCGGCTGAGGATCAGGGAGCTCGGTCCCATATGCAGCCACCGCTCTGGGAGAGGGGGGCACACGGGCCCCCTCCAGCATGGGGCCCAGTCGCAATGGCGACTTTTGCGACCCCTATACTTCCGCCCCTGATTAGGATTTAGGAATATTCCAGATGCACAGTTTTTTAGACTGAGGTAAAACTGCACTGAGTTGAAGATTTTTCAAAAACCAGATAAAGGTAAATAAGGTATAAATAAGAATTGGTTTATAAATCCACAGATGGCCCACTACTAACGATAAAAGGGAGAGAGAAGAGGGAACCCTTGGATATTATTTCATTTGTTATGGATTTTGGGCATTGTGTAGAAGGGGTTAACAAAATAAAAAAAATGTGTTATTAACAAAGATATGGTCCCAAAAAATGGTTTGACAACATTCAAGGATTTTTTGGGGGATTGTGAGGCGTGCAATAATGCTATTTCAGATAAAAGATCAGTAAAAACATTTTGCTCATGGATTATGAATAAGTCTATCACACCTATGTGGCTGCATTTCATGCATTTTGCAGGCACGTTTTTCAGTGCATTTTGTATTTTTAAACCAGTGTTTATGTGTTTTTGCATGCATTTTTCATGCATTTTGCATTTTACGTTTTTTTCTCTTTAAACGCACTGTAAAACACACTGTATAAAGCTGGTTGCTAAAGAGGGGGCCAGGAAGCTAGCTGTTGTGTCCTTAGCAACTGATGAGTCATCAGCAGTCAGCGGGGTTCCCCCCTGAAAGCTGAATGTAAAAAAATTTGCTGGCAAAAAAAGTTGCGAAAAAAACAGCGTGGGGTTCTCCCCAGGTCTATACCAGGCCCCCAGTTCTATACCAGGCCTTTTGGGTCTAGTATGGATTCGGAGGAGATCCCCCCATGCCAAAATTTTAAAAAAAACTGCATGGGGTCCCCCCAAAATCCATACCAGACCCTTGTCCAAGCATGCCTCCCAGCAGGTCAGGAAATGGGGGGAGTGAGCACCCCTCCTGAACCATACCAGATAGCCTACCCTCAACATGAGGGGATGGGTGCTTTGGGGCAGGGGGGGCTCTGTGCCCCTCACCCCAAAGCACCCTGCCCCCATGTTGATGAGGACAAGGGCCTCTTCCCGACAACCCTAGCCAGTGGTTGTTGGGGTCTGAGGGTGGAGGGCTTATCAGAATCTGGAAGCCCCCTTTAACAAGTGGACCCCCAGATCCCTCCCCCCACCCTATGTGAATGGGTAGGGGTACATCGTACCCCTACCCATTCACCTAAAAAGCAGTGAAATGTTACAAAAAACAAGAGCCAGTTTTTGACAATTCCCTTATTAGTAAAATAGCTCTGAGCTGCCGTCTCTCCCGGTGTCGTCTCTCCCGATGCCCTCGTCTTCTTCTGCCACCACTTTCTCCCCGAGCTGTCATCTCCCGGTGTCGTCGTTGTCGCCCTCCTCCTCGCCGCCGCCACCTTCTTCTTCTTCCTCCTCGCATCACCGTCTTCATCTTCTTCAAAGACACCTGGAGAGACAGTGGCTCAGAGCTATTTTACTAATAAAGGAATTGTCAAAAACTGGCTGTTGTTTTTTGTAACTTTTCACTGCTTTTTAGGTGAATGTGTAGGGGTTGCGATGTTAAAGGGGGCTTCCAGATTCCGATAAGTCCCCCACCTGCAGACCCCGACAACCACTGGCCCCATGCCCACACCGCCCCAGTGTGAAAGGGGGTTTTACTCTTTTTTTCTCTGCTGTAAGAGCCTGCTGTTGGGTGAAGACAGAACACCTGTTAGGTGGCACCCTGTTAGTTAGGAAATAACTTGAGTTTAGTTAGTGTCTTAGATAAGCAGATGTTGGTTTTAAGCTATGGAATTGCTGTACAAAGCCCTTGCATTGAAACTGTGTTTGTTTTCTGCCTTGCAAAACAAAAGTGCAAGACAAACCGAATTGGACTGTTCCTATATATGTTACATGCATAGATGCACAAACAGTATTTATTTACTGTATGTTGCATTAAGTAGTGGTTGTGATGTATTTTATATAGTAAGTAAGTAAGTAAGTGCACCCTTCACATTTTTGTAAATATTTTATTATATCTTTTCAGGTGACAACACTGAAGAAATTACACTTTGCCACAATGTAAAGTAGTGAATGTACAGCTTGTATAACAGTGTAAATTTGCTGTCCGATCAAAATAACTCAACACACCGCCATTAATGTTTAAACTGCTGGCAACAAAAGTGAGTATACCCTTAAGTGAAAATGTCCAAATTGGGCCCAATTAGCCATTTTTCCTTCATGTGACTCATTAGTGTTACAAGGTCTCAGGTGTGAATGGAGAGCAGGTGTGGTAAATTTGGTATTATCGCTCTCACACTTTCATACTGGTCACTGGAAGTTCAACATGGCACCTCATGGCAAAGAACTCTCTGAGGATCTTAAAAAAATCATTGTTGCTCTACATAAAGATGACCTAGGCTATAAGAAGATTGCCAAGACCCTGAAACTGAGCTGCAGCACAGTGGCTAAGACCATACAGTGGTTTAACAGGACAGGTTCCACCCAGAACAGGCCTCTCCATGGTCGACCAAAGAAGTTGAGTGCACGTACTTAGAGTCAGATCCAGAGGATGCCTATGGGAAATAGACATAGTAGTGCTGCCAGCGTTGCTGCAGAGGTTGAAGGGTGAGGGGTCAGCCTGTCAGTGCTCAGACCATACGCCACACACTGCATCAAATTGGTCTGCATGGCTGTCATCCAAGAAGGAAGCCTCTTCTAAAGATGATGCACAAGAAAACCCGCAAACAGTTTGCTGAAGACAAGCAGACTTAGGACTTGGATTACTGGAACCATGTCCTGTGGTCTGATGAGACCAAGATAAACTTATTTGGTTCAGATGTGTCAAGCGTGTGTGTGCTGGCACCCAGGTGAGGAGTACAAAGACAAGTGTGTCTTGCCTACAGTCAAGCATGGTGGTGGGAGTGTCATAGTCTGGGGCTGCATGAGTGCTGCCAGCACTGGGGAGCTAAAGTTCATTGAGGGAACCATGAATGCCAACATGTACTGTGACAAACTGAAGCAGGGCATGATCCCATCCCTTTGGAGACTGGGCCACAGGGCAATATTCCAACATGATAATGACCCCAAACACATCTCCAAGACAACCACTGCCCTGCTAAAGAAGCTGAGGGTAAAGGTGATGGACTGGCCAAGCATGTCTCCAGACCTAATCCCTATTGAGCATCTGTGGGGCACCCTCAAACAGAAGGTGGAGGAGTGCAAGGTCTCTAACATCCACCAGCTCCGTGATGTCATCATGGAGGAGTGGAAGAGGACTCCAGTGGCAACCTGTGAAGCCCTGGTAAACTCCATGGACAAGAGGGTTAAGGCAGTGCTGGAAAATAATGGTGGCCACACAAAATATTGACACTCTGGGCCCAATTTGGACATTTTCACTTAGGGGTGTATTCATGTTTGTTGCTTGCGATTTAGACATTAATGGCTGTGTGTTGAGTTATTTTGAGGGGACAGCAAATTTACACTGTTATACAAGCTGTACACTCACCACTTTACATTGTGGCAAAGTGTCATTTTTTCAGTGTTGTCACATGAAAAGATATAATAAAATATTTACAAAAATGTAAGGGGTGTACTCACTTTTGTGAGATACTGTATATATGTATATATATATATATATATATATATATATATATATATATATTACTGTATATGCACAACATTACACTCTCAAAAACTCTCCATCCTCCAGAGTGCAAACTCCTCTTTGTTGCCTTCCTTCTCAACCAGGCCCGGATTGGCCATAGGGCAAACCGGGCATTTGCCTGGTGGGCCGGGGCCGCCGGGCCGCATGTCCTTGCTTGTGGGGCCATGGCAGGCTGCTCTTTAAGCCCGCGCCAGTCCCCCGACCTTTCCGCGGCTGCCTGGCTGTCAGTTCAACTCAGGCTCAGCCATCGGCACCAGGGGGACGGAAACATGAAGGGGGAGGAGCTAGAGGAGACACCTCTCCACGGCCGCCAGTATAGTTCAGCCGTTGGTGCCGGGGGGCGGGGGAGAGGAGCCTGCTGCAGCCGGATCAGAGAGAACATAAGTGCGGCTCCCTGTAACCTGAATAGGGGAGCAGTGGGGTGGCTGCATATAGAAGCATTATTCTCTCCATCTTCCTCCCGCAGTCTCTGAATGCCTGCTTCTGCTCCTCTCCCTCTCGAAGGCTTTCTGGTACTGCGGGAGGAAGATGGAGAGAATAATTCTTCTATATGCAGCCACCCCCACTGCTCCTCCTATCCTGCTTATCTCTGCTGCCCCCACAGTGCTCTCTACCCCCCCACAGTGCTCTCTACCCCCCCGCACAGTGCTCTCTACCCCCACACAGTGCTCTCTACCCCCCCACAGTGCTCTCTAGCCCCCCAGTGCTTTCCACCTCCCCCGTGCTCTCCGCAGCCCGCTGTGCCCTCCATCTCCCCAGTGCTATCCAGCCCCCCTGTGCTCTCCTCCTCCCTCCTGTGCTCTCAACCTCCCCCCATGCTCTGCACTGTCCCCTGTGCCCTCCGCCTCTCCCCCTGTTCTTTTTACCTCCCCCTGTGCTCTCCACCTCCCCCATGCCCTTCACCCCCCCTGTGCTCTTCACCTCCCCCAATGCTCTCCAGCCCCCCCAATGCTCTCCAGCCCCCCAGTGCTCTCCACCTGCCTTCTGTGCTCCCCACCTCCCCCCATGCGCTATGCTGCCCCCCTGTGCTCTTCACCTCCTCCCAATGCTCTCCAGCCCCCCAGTGCTCTCTAGTACCCCCCTCAGTGATCTCCAGCCCCCTGTTCTCTCCATCTCCCTCCTGTGCTCTCCACCTCCCCCCATGCTCTATGCTGCCCCCCGGTGCCCTCCGTCTCTCTCCAGGTGCTCTCCACCTCCCCCATGCTCTACGCTGCCCCCTGTGCCCTCCGCATCTCCCCCTGTGCTTTTCACCTCCCCCTGTGCTCTCCACCTCCCCCCATGCTCTACGCTGCACCCCTGTGCCCTCTGCCTCTTCCCCTGTGCTCTCCACCTCCCTCCTGTGCTCTCCACCTCCCTCCATGCTCTACGTTGCCCCCTTTGACCTCTGCCTCACCCCCTGTGCTCTCCACCTCCCCCTGTGCTCTTCACCTCCCCCAATGCTCTCCAACCCCCCCCAGTGCTCTCCAGCTCCCCTCTTTTCTCCACCTCCCTCCTGTGCTCTACACTGCCCCCTGTGCCCTCCGTCTCTCCCCCCGTGCTCTCCACCTCCCCCATGCTCTACACTGCCCCCCTGTGCCCTCTGCCTCTCCCTCAGTGCTCTCTAGCTCCCCCAGTGCTCTCTAGCCATCCCAGTGCTCTCCACCTCCCCCATGCTCTATGGTGCCCCCTGTGCCCTCTGCCTCTCCCCCAGTGCTCTCCAGCCCCCCATTGATCTCCGCCTACCCCCTGTGCTCTCCACCTCCTCCCATGCTCTCTGCGGCCACCCCTGTGCCCTCCACTGCCCCCTGTGCCCTCCGCCTCCCCCCAGTGCTCTACAGCCCCCCAGTGGTCTCCGCCTCCCCCCTGTGCTCTCCACCTCCCCCCTGTGCTCTCCGCCCACCGTGCTCTCCTGCCCTCCCTATGCTCTCCGCCCCACCCCGTGTTTTTGCTTCCTCCTGTGCTCTCCAACCCCCACTCCCTGTGCTCTCCAGCCCTCTTGTGCTCTCCCCCTCCCATCTCCCAGGGGATCTGTCAGGATGGAGAGTGGGGAAGGGGCTGGTTATGATGTCATGGGCTGCTCATTCCAAAATGCCTGGGCCTATTTTTTGTCCCAGTCCGGGCCTGTTCTCAACCTCGTAAAACATATGAAGGAAATTATAGCATGCCTTTTGACCTTCCTTCACTTTGCCCTGTATAACTTCCCAACTATAGGTCCCCAAGAACAAACTAGCAGTATGTAGGACCTTTCTCATTCCTGTGCACACCGTTTGTGAGTTCTGCCTGCATAAAAATGCAGGTGGTGATATTGCCAATGCCTGACTTTTTACTGGTGACAAATCTGGTGGCCTGCTAAGAGAAACTGGAAATGTATGCCATATGGAGTTGCACTGAGAAAAAACTAACATTTACTTGATTCAGTATAAAATTATTACACTAGACCAACATCATGGCCCCTGTGTTTAAAGTGGTTCGAAAACTTTTTTTTTTTTTAACAAATAACAAACATGTCATACTTACCTGCTCTGAGCAGTGGTTTTGAAAAGAGCAACCCCAATCTTTTTCTTTTGGGGTTCCCCGCTGGTACTCCAGGCCCCTCCTCTTCATCGGATGCCCGTGCATGCTCACTCCAGACTCCCTCTGTCTGTATCAATGGATTTGATTGACAGCAGTGAGAACCAATCACTCCCGCTGATATTAATCTCTCCAATGAGGAGAGAGACACATGCACATCACTGGATCGGATGGGCTCAGGTAAGGAAAAGGGGGGGAGGGGGGTCTGGGGGGCAGCTGCAGCAGAGAAATTTTTTGGAAAAACCTTAAGGCTTCAGAACCACTTTAACCACTTGCCGACCAGCCGCCTTAGTTTTTTTGCGGCAGAATGGCACGGCTGGGCAAAACAATGTTACCTTACGTCGCTTCGCCTTTCGGCCAGTAGCGTGTGCCCAGAGCTGATGCGAGTGCACGGCGGTGTGATGATTGCCGGGCTCCCGCGATCGCTCGTGACAGAGCGAGAACCGGGATCTGTGTGTGTAAACATTCAGATCCCGGTTCTTTCAGGGGGGTAGAGACAGATTGTGTGTTCATACTATGTATGAATACCAATCTCTCTCTTCTCCTAGACAGTCCCATCCACCCACAGTTAGAACACACCTAGAGAACACAGTTAACGACTTGATCGCCCCCTAGTGTTAACCCCCTTCCCTGCCAGTGACATTTATACAATATGCATTTTTATTGCACTAATCGCTGTATAATTGTCAATGGTCCCAAAAATGTGTGAAAAGTGTCCGATATGTCTGCCGCAATATCGCAGTCCCGATTAAAATTGCAGATCGCTGCCATTACCAGTAAAAAAATTATAATAATAATAAAAATGCTATAAATCTATCCCCTATTTTGTAGACACTATAACTTTTGTGCAAACCAATCAATATACGCTTATTGCGATTTTTTTTACCAAAAATATGTAGAAGAATACATATCGGCCTAAACTGAGGAAAAATGTTGTTTTTTTGTTAAAAAATGTGGGATATTTATTATAGCAAAAAGTAAAAGATATAGGGGTTATTTACGAAAGGCAAATCCACTTTGCACTACAAGTGCAAAGTGCACTAGAAATTGCCCTGAAATGTGGAAGTGCAGTCGCTGTAAATCTGAGGGGTAGATCTGAAATGAGGGGAAGCTCTGCTGATTTTATCATCCAATCATATGCAAGCTAAAATGCTATTTTTTATTTTCCTTGTATGTCCCCCTCGGATCTACAGCGACTGCACTTCCAAGTGCATTTTCAGTGCAATTTCAAGTGCACTTTGCACTTGTAGTTTGCACTTGTAGTGCAAAGTGGATTTGCCTTTCGTAAATAACCCCCATTGTGTTTTTTTTTTTTAATTGTCGCTCTTCTTTTGTTTATAGCGCAAAAAATAAAAACTGCAGAGGTGATCAAATACCACCAAAAGAAAGCTCTATTTGTGGGAAAAAAAGGACGTCTGTTTGAGTACAATGTCACACGACCGCACAATTGGCAGTTAAAGCGATGCAGTGCTGTATCACGAAAAAATGGCTTTGTCATTGAGCAGCCAAATTTTCTGTGGCTGAAGTTGTTAAATAATGATTTTATGCATAAAATGGTATAATACAATTTTTAGATGTTTAAATATAAATGTGTATTAGCACTTGTGTTTTTCATTCCAGGCTGCTTTGTCATACAATGGAGAACATATCCTAGCTGATATCAAGGGCAGGCTATACATATAGTAACAATTGTAAGTGTAGAGAACTACTTGTGAGAAACATCCTGTGTTCTTAGCCTCAATATTTTCTATATCTTTATAAACAGGTAATTATGGTGTAGCATTCAAAGTGTAAAATATATGATCTCCTATCACCATCAATATAAGTACTATATTCATAGGAGAACTACAGGTCAACAAACAGCATGAAATTGTGATGAGTTTCTGCACATCTAACACAGTTAATATCATCCACCAGTTGCATCAATGCTTATTTGAATTTCACTGATCAATATGTGGATCCCAGTAGCAGTATATCACCAGAGCAAGTTTTTTTTGTAGATCAAATTCTCATGAATAATGTAGGTCCTAATGCCCAGCAATGCAGGTGTTAAAGTTGTTTCCTGGATATTAAAGTGGACCTCCACCCCCCTCTTTTAATAAACAGGCAACAATAATAATATTTCAGGGAACACATGAAACATGAGTCTTATTTTTGCTTATTACTATAGGGCTGCACACATAGCAAGCCTGGCTAAATATCATGCGTATCAGGAGACCCCGTTATGGGTACATATTGAAGCCACAGAATGTGATCCTATTCCAATATCAAACTTACTATGGATCACTCCAAAAGATTGCATAGACCTAAAGAATCCAATTACTAAACACTACATTTCCCTTTGGGATAGATTCAAAAAGAATAACCATTTACAATCATCTCATAACCCGGTGTTGTCATGGGCTAGCACAGACGGGATTATAATAAAGACAAACACTGTTATTTAAATTTAAACAAATTATTTATTAATTGGTATTTATAAGGCCACGGTGTTATCCATATGGGTTACCTAAAAGTACTCAAATTTATTTTAAAGAATATAAAGCCATCCTGGCTAAAATTGAACAAATTAAACGGTGTCCATCCAACAATGCTGGACGACTACTCCCCACCGGATGAGGACAGCAGCAGTGCTGCCGGCCGAGGCCCCCCCCCAACACCGTGGCTGATTCAATTAGATTTTGTAAACCCATATTAAATATATCTAAGCCTATCACAGATAAATGGACCATATCTTCACGAAATAAACCATGCACAAAACCTTCTAATTCTAAATGGCGAAAAGATATGCCACCGGAAGAACTATGGATTGTTCTATTGAGACGCCTTCTAATCTTATCCACATAAAATAAGTTGCCCGAAGGAGACCACAGAAGACGAGGAATCATCTCTGAAAATGCCACTGTAGCATTTGGGAATAAAATTTGAATATAACAAAGATCCCTCTTAATTTCACATAGAAGATCCCACGTCTTAACTTTACCTAAATCATTGGCCCCGGCATGAAGAACTAAAATCTGGGGTAAGGGCCAAATATTAGATAGGTGAAGTAAGTGATTTCTCAGATTTTTCCACCTCAAACCCCTAATACCTGACCACAAAACTGTGAAAGACTTAGAGTCCAGACCTAAATTAGCAGAGTAGGTTCTAGTTTCAGCATGCTTGGCTGCCCAAAAAACGTAGGAATGACCTACAATCCAGACCGTAGCTTTGGACGATCCTGAAAAGAGATTACAAAATTAGTAGATCAGGGTGAACATAAATCTTATATCTATCACTACCCCAACGGCCAATTTTTTTTAAAGTTTCTGCAAGAAAACCTAAAGAGTCAGCTGTGGTGGCTGCTCCAATGCGAAATGAATGTGAAGAAAAGCAAAAACCAGACAGGTTCAAGCGTTTCAGAGAAGCGGCCAACACAGCTGAAAACTGATACCTAGTTAAGGAGGACAGATCCTGATGGATAAAGAAGGAATCATCAGAACATGGTCTAATTGACATATATCTAGAAACCAATAGCACCGGGCATATTGTAGGATTGATAGAGCTAGCCAGAGAAATTCAATGACCTTGACCTGTTGGAAGGGATTTAGACCTACAAAGGAAAAGGCTAAGGGACCCATCATACACAAAGACATGTGACTTGAGGAGAAAGGATGAGGACCTTTTATTTACAGATGTAAATTCCCCAATTCTGAGGGCGCCAAAAAAGGCAACTGAAAAAACGGCCCTGAACAAAATTAACTCAAATTCCGAGAAACACACCACTTCAAGAATCTTAAGGAGATCAACCAACAGAGCAGCCGAAAAAGGGCGCCTATTATCTAACAAAGGTCTTGATCTCCTAAAACCTTTTAAAACTTGATTAACTTGAAAGAAAGAGGTTAGAGATGGCAAACCAGCAAATTTTAGAAAGAAGGAGACACCCGCTAACATTTTGCTGATAGAAGCTGGGCTAAGATTAGCCTGAAGTAATGAAGACACAAAAGATAGGGAGACATAAGAAGTTACAACCAGAGGATCCAGACCAAAGTCCTGACAAAAGGAGCACCATCTGGACCAGGATAGGCGATAATCTGACCACGTTTTCTTCGACACTGAATTCTTGAAGTTACCAAGAATTAACTCCATATTAAGCCCCAGAGGAAATCCGGGCAAGGAGTTCCGCACCGATCCGATGTTGGAGCCAACTCCCGAAACCTCGTGAACTGAGAACGAGATAAAGCATCAGCAATATTATTTTGTATGCCTGGAATGTGCTCTGCTTTCAACCAAATATTGAATCGCATGCATTGTAAAACAAGAAAACGTAGTAGCCTAATCACCGGCTCAGACTCAGAGGATAAAGTATTCACTGCATACAAAACACCTTTATTATCAGTATGCACCAGAACTCTGCGATTCGCAAAAACGTCTTTCCAAACTACTAAAGAGACTATCACAGGGAAAAGCTCCAAAAGGACCAAATTTTAAATGATGTCCTTTTGTAACCAGCCCTGATGCCACTCACCTGCGCACCAATGCCCATTCATGAATGCTCCAAAGCCTGAAGACCCAGCTGCATCCGTGAAAAAATTAAGCTGATCGTTAGTAACAAAGTCCTGTTGCCATATAGTAGAACCATTAAAATTACATAGAAAAGCATCCCAAATTCTAAGGTCTTCCCGAACGCTCTTGGAGATCCGAATATGGGAATATGGGTTTGTAAAACCTCTGATTGCCAATGAAAACTTGCGAGAAAAGACCCTAGCCATTGGAATGACTCTGGCTGCAAAAGCGAACAGACCCAGAAGAGATTGAGCCTCCTTCAATAGTACTTTCTTTCTTAAAAGAAAAACTGAGATCAGGGATCTCATTTTTTGTATTTTCTGAAGAGGCAATTTAAACTCCATTGCAGCTGAATCGATGGTAATCCCTAAAAATTCGATCGAAGTAGATGGAAACACTGTCTTTTCTGCTGCTAAGGGGATCCCAAAGTGCTCACAAATATAAAAAAATATCTGAAGAGATTTAAGGCACGAGGGGGAATCAGATGGACCAACAAATAAAAAATCATCTAGATAATGCAGAAAATCTCCGCAGGGATAGAGATCTGACAAAATCCACTGAAGAAAGGTTGAAAAAGCTTCAAAATAAAAACAAGACAAAGAAAACCCCATGGGCATACATTTGTCAAAGAAATATTCACCCGCGAATTGAAAACCTAGCGAACTGAAGCCTTGCGGATGGACCGGGAGCAAACGAAATGCTGACTTAATATCTGCCTTGGCTAGCAAGGCTCCTTGCCCATGACTTCTTAGTATAACCAAAGCCTCATCGAACGATGCGTAACAAACTGGAGCTTCAATACCAGCTACATCATCATTCAAAGAGGAGTTCTCTGGATATGAAAGGTGATGTATCAAACGGTAAGAACCTTGTTCTTTTTTAACTAACCCCAACGGGGAAAGCCTAAAATTTGCGAATGGCGGGAAAGCAAAAGGACCCGCCACCCTCCCTTCTTCCAGTTCTTTGTAAATTTTCTTTCTTACCATTGAAGTGTTATTATAAACAGATTTTAAATTTTTAACCATAGAACAGCCCGTGCCTTGAAAGGCCGGGACCAAAAAACCCTCCCAAAACCTTCAGTTAGCAGAGCCGCCATCCTGCGATCTGGATAGCGCTCTAACCACGGGAGCATTCTTGGGAGGTTCACTGGAGTCACTGCATTTCCCATGAGCGTGCCCGGGGAATGGCTGAAAGGCTGTCGCTGCAGCTTTGCGAAAGCACCTGCTAGCCGGATGGTTCCCGCTACAATGGGAGCATTCATGTTTATATCTGCAATTTGAGAGAAACTTGCATTGCCCTTCATTGAAAGAAAAGCAAAATCCTTTACGAAACGCAGACTGTGCGTTAGATACCACTTTTGGAGTGAACTGAGGCTTAGGAGGCAACATGAGATTCAACCATAGTCCAACGTCTTTGGATCCCCAGTGTAAGGAGGGGTGGACTGCCAACTTCTGTCGAAAATTTTCGTCATATGTGAACCATGCAGAGCCACCAAAATGACAAAAAGCCTCTGCAACAATATCTAAGTGTTGGAATAAACCTGAACACTTTGCAGGGAAACGTTCACCCATAACTGCTGCATAAATGCAGAAAGCCTGCAGCCAATTTTGGAAGGTCCTTGGTATAGCCCTCCTTCTGTCCTCCTCAGATCTGTCTGCTGCCAGCCTGTCAGATTTCAACAAAAACTCTTTAGAAGCCGGCAAAAGTGACAATAAGTCAATGAACTCTCCTCTCCAAATCTTTTCTTTAACAGTCTTGGCTAAATGGAACCCTAAAGGTGACAAAACACATGGTAAGGGTTCTTTAAAGGAAGCCTCCCCAACTGCCACTGCTGAAGGCCTGATAGGCAGGATGGGATTAAGAGACAATGGAGAGTTAACCACATTATCATGGTTTAACATGCCATGATCAATCATTTGTGACTCATTTAAATTTTGCCATACTGAGCTAACTTCAGTCATATAATCGTTCAATGGTAATTTTTTAACAGCACCATAGTCATGTGCCCCTGTAATTATTTCCGTATCACCACCAACAGGTTCAGAAGCACCAGATATCTGTGCCCTCTGATCAACTTTACTGGTATGCATCATATGCCTAGCACCAATTTTTTCTTTTTGTGCCCCTAAAATTTGTGAATTAACATTAGGTTGCTTAACATTCAATGCACCAGTGACCTGTGCTCCTTTAACACTATTATTAGCACCAGCAGTCTGTGCCCCTTTAAATTGCTGTAAAATATTTGACAATGAGTTAACTAGGAATGAAACATCTGCAATATTAGAAAACTGACACTGCTCACCATCATATGATATTGACGGATGCTCTCTGAGTGCAGCAGCCTGGGGAAGCTGAGTAGCGCTGCTCTCCCTCATAGCCGGCTCTCTCTGTGTTCTGGAAGTGCCAGCTCCCTCCTCCCTTGCCACCTGAGGCGAAGCCGCTGTTCTCAGTCGTTTCCTCTTTCTCCCCGGCTGTTGCCGAGTCCCGCCTCCGCCTGGGGCCGAAGCTTCTTCCATCTTCTGGTTTGTGAGGGATGTATTTGCAGGCGGAGCCGAGTCGCGCTCCTCCCCTAGGCATTGAAGGAGCCATTCTTCACCGCCCTCTCCCTCCGCTCTCTCAATAAGGCGACACAGGAGTTCTTCCCGGCTATTTGCCGAACGGCGCTTCATGCTGCAGGAGCTCTGTGATGTCGCTTGTCGCTTGTTCTGCTTCAAATGGTCAGTGAGCCGCTGCACTCAGCCCCTTATATAGGCTTCTTCAGCGCTGCTCAGCGCCCACCAAATTCCTCCAATCCGACGCTGGCCCTTGCTACCAATCCTCTGGCTGTTGCTGCCCTGAGCCCCAGTGTAAGGAGCACCAGAACTCTGCGATTCGCAAAAACGTCTTTCCAAACTACTAAAGAGACTATCACAGGGAAAAGCTCCAAAAGGACCAAATTTTGAATGATGTCCTTTTGTAAGCAGCCCTGATGCCACTCACCTGCGCACCAATGCCCATTCATGAATGCTCCAAAGCCTGAAGACCCAGCTGCATCCGTGAAAAAATTAAGCTGATCGTTAGTAACAAAGTCTTGTTGCCATATAGTAGAACCATTAAAATTACATAGAAAAGCATCCCAAATTCTAAGGTCTTCCCGAACGCTCTTGGAGATCCGAATATGGGAATATGGGTTTGTAAAACCTCTGATTGCCAATGAAAACTTGCGAGAAAAGACCCTAGCCATTGGAATGACTCTGGCTGCAAAAGCGAACAGACCCAGAAGAGATTGAGCCTCCTTCAATAGTACTTTCTTTCTTAAAAGAAAAACTGAGATCAGGGATCTCATTTTTTGTATTTTCTGAAGAGGCAATTTAAACTCCATTGCAGCTGAATCGATGGTAATCCCTAAAAATTTGATCGAAGTAGATGGAAACACTGTCTTTTCTGCTGCTAACGGGATCCCAAAGTGCTCACAAATATTAAAAAATATCTGAAGAGATTTAAGGCACGAGGGGGAATCAGATGGACCAACAAATAAAAAATCATCTAGATAATGCAGAAAATCTCCGCAGGGATAGAGATCTGACAAAATCCACTGAAGAAAGGTTGAAAAAGCTTCAAAATAAAAACAAGACAAAGAAAACCCCATGGGCATACATTTGTCAAAGAAATATTCACCCGCGAATTGAAAACCTAGCGAACTGAAGCCTTGCGGATGGACCGGGAGCAAACGAAATGCTGACTTAATATCTGCCTTGGCTAGCAAGGCCCCTTGCCCATGACTTCTTAGTATAACCAAAGCCTCATCGAACGATGCGTAACAAACTGGAGCTTCAATACCAGCTACATCATCATTCAAAGAGGAGTTCTCTGGATATGAAAGGTGATGTATCAAACGGTAAGAACCTTGTTCTTTTTTAACTAACCCCAACGGGGAAAGCCTAAAATTTGCGAATGGCGGGAAAGCAAAAGGACCCGCCACCCTCCCTTCTTCCAGTTCTTTGTAAATTTTCTTTCTTACCATTGAAGTGTTATTATAAACAGATTTTAAATTTTTAACCATAGAACAGCCCGTGCCTTGAAAGGCCGGGACCAAAAAACCCTCCTTAAAACCTTCAGTTAGCAGAGCCGCCATCCTGCGATCTGGATAGCGCTCTAACCACGGGAGCATTCTTGGGAGGTTCACTGGAGTCACTGCCCTTCCCATGAGCATGCCCGGGGAATGGCTGAAAGGCTGTCGCTGCAGCTTTGCGAAAGCACCTGCTAGCCGGATGGTTCCCGCTACAATGGGAGCATTCATGTTTATATCTGCAATTTGAGAGAAACTTGCATTGCCCTTCATTGAAAGAAAAGCAAAATCCTTTACGAAACGCAGACTGTGCGTTAGATACCACTTTTGGAGTGAACTGAGGCTTAGGAGGCAACATGAGATTCAACCATAGTCCAACGTCTTTGGATCACCAGTGTAAGGAGGGGTGGACTGCCAACTTCTGTCGAAAATTTTCGTCATATGTGAACCATGCAGAGCCACCAAAATGACAAAAAGCCTCTGCAACAATATCTAAGTGTTGGAATAAACCTGAACACTTTGCAGGGAAACGTTCACCCATAACTGCTGCATAAATGCAGAAAGCCTGCAGCCAATTTTGGAAGGTCCTTGGTATAGCCCTCCTTCTGTCCTCCTCAGATCTGTCTGCTGCCAGCCTGTCAGATTTCAACAAAAACTCTTTAGAAGCCGGCAAAAGTGACAATAAGTCAATGAACTCTCCTCTCCAAATCTTTTCTTTAACAGTCTTGGCTAAATGGAACCCTAAAGGTGACAAAACACATGGTAAGGGTTCTTTAAAGGAAGCCTCCCCAACTGCCACTGCTGAAGGCCTGATAGGCAGGATGGGATTAAGAGACAATGGAGAGTTAACCACATTGTCATGGTTTAACATTCCATGATCAATCATTTGTGACTCATTTAAATTTTGCCATACTGAACTAACTTCAGTCATATAATCGTTCAATGGTAATTTTTTAACAGCACCATAGTCATGTGCCCCTGTAATTATTTCCGTATCACCACCAACAGGTTCAGAAGCACCAGATATCTGTGCCCTCTGATCAACTTTACTGGTATGCATCATATGCCTAGCACCAATTTTTTCTTTTTGTGCCCCTAAAATTTGTGAATTAACATTAGGTTGCTTAACATTCAATGCACCAGTGACCTGTGCTCCTTTAACACTATTATTAGCACCAGCAGTCTGTGCCCCTTTAAATTGCTGTAAAATATTTGACAATGAGTTAACTAGGAATGAAACATCTGCAATATTAGAAAACTGACACTGCTCACCATCATATGATATTGACGGATGCTCTCTGAGTGCAGCAGCCTGGGGAAGCTGAGTAGCGCTGCTCTCCCTCATAGCCGGCTCTCTCTGTGTTCTGGAAGTGCCAGCTCCCTCCTCCCTTGCCACCTGAGGCGAAGCCGCTGTTCTCAGTCGTTTCTTCTTTCTCCCCGGCTGTTGCCGAGTCCCACCTCCGCCTGGGGCCGAAGCTTCTTCCATCTTCTGGTTTGTGAGGGATGTATTTGCAGGCGGAGCCGAGTCGCGCTCCTCCCCTAGGCATTGAAGGAGCCATTCTTCACCGCCCTCTCCCTCCGCTCTCTCAATAAGGCGACACAGGAGTTCTTCCCAGCTATTTGCCGAACGGCGCTTCATGCTGCAGGAGCTCTGTGATGTCGCTTGTCGCTTGTTCTGCTTCAAATGGTCAGTGAGCCGCTGCACTCAGCCCCTTATATAGGCTTCTTCAGCGCTACTCAGCGCCCACCAAATTCCTCCAATCCGACGCTGGCCCTTGCTACCAATCCTCTGGCTGTTGCTGCCCTGAGCAACAGTGGCAACCAATGGCAACCTAATAGATAGATAAAGAGAGAGAGAAACTGAAGCCCCTTCTGAGCCATCCCATGTGGGCCCCAGCATAATGCTATGACCCTTCATTCTATAAAAATCCTGCTTTCTATCCAGCATGGATATTCCCTAATTCCTTTAAAGAATGGGTATCTAGAGACGTACTGTGTATGTATAAATTTGTACATTCCTCGTCATTCATCCCTTTTTCAACCCTTTGTGAGAGATATGGTCTACCGCAGTCGGAATTATTTAGATACTCCCAAATTAAAAATTTCTTCGCACCCTTAGTGTCTACCACACCCCCATTAACACATATGACTAGTTTCAAAGAAGTTTGTAAAAAAGATCCGCATGCTAGAGGCACAATCTCTACTATATATTCTCACCTGCTGGTTCATTCCAGTAAAGACAAATTATCCTATGTCCAGAAATGGGAAGAGGACCTTGAGCGTACTTTTGATAACTCAGATTGGAAACAAATATGGTCAACAACAAAAACAGCTTCCCCTAATATATTGGCGGTTGAGGCTAATTATAAAGTTTTAACATGCTGGCATTTAGTACCTACTAGAGTAGCAAAATATGTGCAAAATTATTCGGCGCAATGTTTTCGGGGTTGTTTGGACCCTGGCACATACCTTCATATCTGGTGGTCGTGTCCATTAGCTTAAATATTCTGGAGGGGAATTTTTAACATTGCAACTAACCTTATTGGGAAAACAATCCCTTTCGATCCAGCAATGGCCCTTCTCAACTTAAAACCTGAATTCATAACGCATACCCAATTTAAATTGTTGGTATATCTCTTCACAGCAGCTAAACAGACTTTAGCAAAATCTTGGAAATCACCAACATTAGATATAAATGAAGCAAAAGCTAAAATGAATTACTATATGACTCATGCCAAGATGATAGCTATAGAATTGGACACGATCCCCAGATTTGAGGTAATATGGCAGTCTTGGATTACATATTCCTTGTCAAAAAAAGTTTATTGAGTATACAATAATATAAAGATACATGAAGTAAGTTTACAAGGATCTATAAAGTAAGCTCATTGTTTTACAGTAGGGTATGTATAGGTAAGTATCATGAAATTTCAAATATTAAACATTGGGTTCACGTAACCCTAAAATAAAGGTATATATTATTTCATTAGTTTCTTTTGTAGGTATTTAAATGATTTATACCTACTAAACATATTATTTACAGGTAGAATGTGTATAGGTCAAATAAATTCTGATAATGAGCTTTAATCGTAAGGTGGAGAAAAGGAAAGAGAAAGAAGAAAAAGGGTAGAAAGACAGAGATATGGTCCACAAGGTTGTCCCGCTCGTCAGCTTATTATTCTTTTTAGTTCTCTCTGAAGCCTTAGAATGGATGTCTCTATAAGTCATTTAATCTGCTACCATGGCAAAAAGACAGAGTCATTGAAATTTGACAGGAACTGTTGTTTTATCCAAGGATGCCAAAGCTTTTCAAATTTTGGAATTTGATTTTGATCAATAGCTACCATCTTAGCATGGGACATGGTATTATTCATTCTGTGAATTGTTTCTGCTAGTACCAATGTAGGAGATTTCCATGCCTTGGCCACTGTTTTGCAGCCGTTATTAGTTGGATCATAAGTTTGAATTGAGAAAATGTTAACCATTCCGGTTTTAGATTAAGTAAAGTTATACATGGATCTGGTTGTATTATTCTTTTAAATATTTTAGATGCAATCACGAAGATTTCCTTCCAGAAGGTTTGGATTACTGGGCACGTCCACCATATGTGTAGATGTGTGCCTATGTCTGGACACCCTCGAAAACAAAGAGCTGAGGTATTAGGTGAATATTTAGCCGCTCTGGTGGGTACAAGGTACCAGCGAGTTAGGACTTTATAATTTGTCTCCAGTGCTAAGATATTGGGTGAAGATGACTTAGATGTGAGCCATATATTAGACCAGTCTGTGTCTTCTAAAGTTCGTCGCAGGTCCTCCTCCCACCTCTGAACATAAGAAGGTTTATTAAGATTTATGACTCCATATAATTGATTATAGAGTGATGAAATTGTTCCTTTAGTGAATGGATCTTTTGTACAGATTGATTCAAAAATGGATAATTGGGACAATGGTATATCCACATTTAGGAATGGTGTATAGAAATTTTTGATTTGGAGATATCTAAATATCTCAGAGTTTGGTAGATCATATTTTTCTCTAAGCGATGGAAATGAAAGGAATGATTTAGATGCTATGAAGTCATTTAGTGTCTGAATACCTGATGTTGTCCAAGCTTTAAAGGAATTTGGGTAGATCCATGCCGGATAAAAGGCCAGATTTCTGATAAAAGTAAGGAGAGGATTGTATGGAGATTGTAATTGATATTTGGTTTTTAGTTTATCCCAGAGAGATAAAAAGTGTTTAGTTATGGGATTATGAATTTTAGAGCGGTCTTTAGGATCAAGCCATAGCAAGTTTGATATTATTAGAGGGTCATTTTCTGAAGCCTCTATAAATACCCATAATGGGATTTCCTGTTTTGCATGGTATTTGGTGAGACTGGCCAAATGTGCTGCTCTGTAGTAGTTAGTAAAATTAGGGTATCCCAGTCCTCCTTTATTTTTTGGAAGATGTAGTGTGTGTATAGGTATACGTGGTTTAGAAGAGCCCCATATAAACGAAGTTGCTCTTTTTTGTACTATTCTCAAAAAATAGGAAGGAATTGGAATAGGGAGGACTCTGAATAGATAAAGTAATTTGGGTAGAATAGTCATTTTGATTGCATTAATCTTCCCTATCCAGGATAAAGGAAGTTGCAACCATTGTTTTATTAGATTTGTGATCTGTCTTAATACAGAAGGATAATTGGTTGAGAATAAGTCAGACTGAGATGCTGTTAAATGAATTCCAAGATATGGGATTGATTTTTCTGCCCATGTGAATGGGAGTGCAGCCCTAGCCGGGATCAGTTCCATGTTTGTGAGCGAAATATTGAGCACTAGGCATTTCTTAGGATTAATCATAAGGCTGGATAGGGCTGCAAATCCATCAAGAGCTGGCATTAAGTTAGGACCAGAAACCTGTGGTGATGATAGAAAAAGTAATATATCATCTGCAAATATACATATTTTGTGTGTAATACCTCCTACTTCAATGCCAGTTATAGTTTGGTTTGTTCTGATGTATTGGGCCATGGGTTCGAGTATAAGGGCAAATAATAAGGGAGATAATGGGCAACCCTGTCGGGTACCTCTTTTGATATTAAAGGCATCAGATTTGTATCCAGCATATTTTATATAGGCTTTGGGTTTATTATATAGTGCTTTAATTCATGTTAAAAAGTGGGGTCCAAAACCCTATTTTTGTAATGAATATTGCATATACTGCCAGGATACTGTGTCAAATGCCCTTTTAATATCGAGAGATAGAAAACATAAAGGGATTTTCCGTTTTTTAGCAATATGTGCCAATAACACTGCCCTGCAAATATTATCGCCTGCCTGTCTATTTGGCATGAAGCCTACTTGATCTCTATGTATTAATTTACCTATAATACTATTGAGACGTTTTGCTATTATTTTTGCTAATAATTTGATATCAAGGTTTAACAGAGAGATAGGTCGATAATTCACGCAGGATGTATCATCAGAAAGGGGTTTTGGGATCATACAAACAATTGCCATTAGTGTTTCTTGCCGAAAAGAATGTCCTTCTAGAAGTTTGTTAAAAGTTTCAGTGAGAATGGGAGAGAGTATTTCTGAGAATGTTTTATAATATAAGGCCGAGTAGCCATCTGGGCCTGGTCTTTTGTTAAGTTTTAGATCTTTTATGGCGTTAGCAACTTCATCTATAGTTATAGGCTCATCCAAACTGTTTTTTTGATTCTGAATCAACTCAGGTAATGTAATTTTTGAGAAAAAGGATTCAGCCTCTCTAGGACTAAATTCATTGTTTGTCTTTGGATTACATATTCCATGCCAACCCTACACAAGAGTGTTCTACTGCCATAGTAGTTGTGATAACAAGACATAGGCTATATTTCAGCCCTAGTTGTTGTGATGACTTTCGGCCTGACCTCGCGGATTCTTTCCCTTAACCTTCTTCTCTTCTCTCCTTCCTACTATACTTTCTTTCCTTTCTTTTCCTAATACTATATTATTCTATGATATTGAAGCCCTAATTGATATTTAAATAATAATCTCAATTACTGTCTAGAAATAGAAATAAAACAAGGCAAACGATGTAGCAGAACTTACATAACTCCTTTAATTCTATTCTTTTGAAATGGACAAGGACTCCAAAGTTCTTTTTCTCTCCTATTGCTTTAATTCCTTTTAAAATATATTGCCTTGTGTTAGAATATATTGTCTTGTTTTACGATATTATTAATGAATTAACTATTCTTTAATTGTAAATGAGCTTCCTTATATTGAATGTATGTTATTATTCAATGTTACCTGTACATAATCTCCGTACTCAATAAAACTATTTTGACAAGGAAACATGAGACTTATTGACAATTGCTTCATAATTGTTAATATTCCCAAATGTCCTTGTTCTGTTCACCCCATGCCAGGAGAGGGCACGTCACCATTTTAAAAATTGAAACCAGTAGCCAGCTTCTTCTACATCTCTGGGCCAGCCCGCCGATGACATCCATCAGATCCCAGCCATACATTCTTTTTTACATTAAATACTTTTATTAGTTAAAGAAAAAAGACAGTTTACTACAATATAAAACAGGGGATGCAGTGGTATCACATAACAAGAAGGACCATAGACAATAAACATTACAAAGCATCAAGGATACAGCAATTCAGTTGAAAATGAATGATAACTTGAAACCCCCACAAAGTGAGGTCATCCAATGTTCCCTGTAGTCATAGACTGTATGGTTAATAGTTCAGCATAATGGAGGAAAAAAAAAAGTAAAACAAAGAAGAGAAGTAAAGTAAAAAAAAAGAAAAAGCAAGAAAAGAGAGATGAAAAAAAAAAGCAGAGCATAGAACTCCTGTAGATACTGAAGCCACAGCATAGGAAACCTAAAGCTGAATTAGCATATATTAAGCTCAGGGTTCACAGTTTTTTTTCAAATTGTTTAGCTTTATTAACCTCTTACCCACTGGGCACTTAAACCCCCTTCCTAACCAGACCAATTTTCAGCTTTCGGTGCTCTCACATTTTGAATGACAATTACTCAGTCATGCAACACTGTACCTATATGAAATTTTTGTCCTTTTTTTCACAAAAATAGAGCTTTCTTTTGGCGATATTTAATCACCGCTGGATTTTTTTTTTGCGCCATAAAAGGAAAAAGATAGACAATTCTGTAAAAAAATATTTTTCTTGGTTTCTCTTATAAAATTTAAAAAATTAGTAATTTTTCTTCATAAATTCTGGCCAAAATTTATACTGCTATATATCTTTGGTAAAAATAACCCAAATTGGTGTATATTATTTGGTCTTTGTGAAAGTTATAGAGTCCACAAGCTATGGTGCCAATCTCTGAAAACTGATCACGCCTGATGCACTGATGGTTTCATTTCTTGAGACCCTAACAAGCCAGGAAAGTACAAATACCCCACAAATGACCCCTTTTTGGAAAGTAGAAATTCCAAGGTATTTAGTAAGAGGCATTGTGAGTTTTTTTAAGTTGTATTTTTTCCAATTTTTTGCAAAATCAATTTTTTTTCTTTTTTTTCCACAAAATTGTTATATTAGCAGATTATTTCTCACACACGGCATATGCATAGCACAAATTACACCCCAAAACACAATCTGCTACTCCTCCTGAGTACGGCGATACCACATGTGTGAGACTTTTACACAGCGTGGCCACATACAGAGGCCCAACATGCAGGGAGCACCATCAGGCGTTCTTGGAGCATAAATTACACATATAATTTCTTGACTACCTCTTACACTTTTGAAGGCCCTGGAGCACCAGGACAATGAAAACACCCCAAAAATGACCCCATTTTGGAAAGAAAACAACCCAACGTATAATCTATGAGGCATATTGAGTCTTTTGAACATGTCATTTTTTTCTACAAGTTTTTGGAAAATGTGTAAAGAAAGTAAAAACTCATTTTTTTTACACAAAGTTGTCCATTTATACAAAATTTCTAACAAATAGCAAAAAATTACACCCCAAAATAGATTCTTCTACTCCTCCTGAGTACGGCGATACCACATGTGGGAGACTTTCACACAGCTTGGCCACATAGAGAGGCCCAACATGCAGGGAGCACCATCAGGTGTTCTAGGGAAATAAACGTCTTTTTTAATTTGACTACGTATTACACTTTTGTGAGGCACTGTAGTGGCAGGAATGAGAACTGATGTGGCAAGGATGAGCATGAATGGGGATGGATGAGCCGTGGATTGGGATGGCTGAGCATGAATGAGTATGCCTGAGTATGCCTGGGTACTTCTGGGTACGGCTGGGTGCGGCTGGGTATGGCAGAGTATGGCTGAGTATGGGTGGGAACGGCTAAGTATGGTTGGGTATGGATGGGTACGGCAGGGTACGGCTGTCTGTGGCTGAGTACGGCTGAGTACGGCTGGGTACGACTGGGTATGGCTGAGTGCGGCTGAGTATGGCTGAGTATGGCTGGGTACAGCTGGGTACGGCTGGGTGTGGCTGAGTATGGCTGGGTTTGGCTGATAACGGCTGGGTGCGGCTGGGATGGCTGAGGATGGATGGATGAGTATTCCTGAGGATGGATGGGTGGATGAGTATTGCTGAGGATGGATGGCTGAGTATTGATGAGGATGGATGGATGGCTGAGTATTGATGAGGATGGATGGCTGAGTATTGATGAGGATGGATGGCTGAGTGTTGATGAGGATGGATTGCTGAGTATTGATGAGAATGGATGGCTGAGTATTGAATGAGTGACTTGTATAGCGCTACCTATGCGAACTGAATCGCGTCAGGGCACTTTTTGCCGCCTGTGTCCATCTATATTGATGGCTGAGTATTAATGAGGATGGATGGCTGAGCATAGATGGCTGGAGTTTTCACATATCAGCGCTGTGGGCACTGCATATACAGCCCACAGCGCTGCTGCTTCTGATCTCTCTCCTCTCTGTACCAATCGATACAGAGAGGAGAGAGGAACCGGTCGTGACGCCGGTGTGTTTTTCAAGTGATCGCTCCATCATTTGACAGAGCGATCACGTGGTAAACGCCCGCTGTCAGTGGGCATTTACCATGATCCGTGATGCGCCGGGTCCACATTCCCGGGTGCGCCCACCAGGGGGGAGCAGGAGCGCAATGTACGCCCTCCCGGAGTTACCTGACCGCTTTTAACTTTATCTCTTTATGAAAGAGTTTTTAGTTCCCTGCAAAGTAAAAGCATAATGTGCTAGCATGCATTGCATAGACTGCTTGAGCAACCTCCAGTGTGGACTAATTAGCAAGTCAATGCAACTCATTGGAATGTTCCTTAAAAAACATGTGTGAATATATTACCAATGGTTGCAAAGGCAGATGCAAATATTTGTGATCACATTGAACAATTGGTGACTGAGAAATGTGTATTGGAACAGAAAATTAATGAATTAGAGGAAACATTTAAACCAGGGGTCTCAAACTGGCGACCCTCCAGCTGTTGCAAAACTCAAGTCCCATGAGACATTGCAAGGCTGACAGTTACAAGCATGACTCCCACATGCAGAGGCATGATGGGACTTGTAGTTTTGCAACAGCTGGAGGGCCATTAGTTTAAGACCCCTGGTTTAAACAAAGAGAAAGTTGTATTGCCTCTTTGAATCATAGAGAGGCTGAGATTGAGCGTATTTTAATACTGCTTAGGAAGGAATAACATGAAGCTCAGTCTGCCATAATGGAGTTATCCTCCACACATGCAAAAGCTGAACAGTCTCAGGGCTCAGCAAAGATAGAGGCTTTGGAACAACATGAAGAAATGTCAAATGCTAGTGGCGCTGCAAGTGATGTTGCTATGGTGGAAATCAATCTTGGAGATCTGAATGAGTATTATTTAAATAAAAGTGTAGTAACTGTGCTTGAAATTGATTCAGGAGTTGAAACAGTGGAGACTTCTGAGGAGTCCATTGCTGGTGACTCCTCAGACAATGAAAGTGCAAAGTCTGTTGATTGCAATCATAGTAATGTTATGCAGCAATGTGAGTCTCCACCACCATATGCTCAGAGAAGAGCCTATGCAGGGAGACCAGCTCTCAAGTGCTTTGTTTGTAAAAAGGGGGGTCACATTGCAAGGTATTGTTTGGTGGCTAATAATAGCATGCAGAGGAAATCGCACTACCCTAAAACTACACCAAGGCGTTATGAAGTTTATTCTGAGAGATGGAGTAGCAATCCAAGGCATAGAGGCCATAGTAACCAAACCCATGTCCCTTTTAAGACCCAAATGTGGAGACTACAAACTGAAAAAAGTCAATTAAGACAGGAAAGGCATCACTATGTAGAACAGCTGCATAAACTCAAAATGGAGGTAGCTGCATGCTCATTCAAATATAGCACTGGGGGAAACAATGTTAGCAGCCCTTAGTGAGCTGCATGGATGGTCTGGTTAATGTTTCATTGCTATGAATAAGGTTTAGATGTGAGTTTCAGAGATTTGCCCTTCGTGTTTGGAATATTATAGAGGAACTTGATATATTTGTTTTAGTAGTTTCAAGGATAAGCCTCTGGACTTATTTATTTTTATTTTTTATTTATTACCATTCTGTTTTGTTTTTTCTTGTATTTGTATTTTACATTTTCTAATTTTTATTTTTATTTAATTTATATATATATATATATATATATATATATATATATAAACATATATATATATAAAATCTTTTTTATTATTATTTTATTTGTGTTTTTCTCTCATTTTTATTTTTACATTTTTAAAAAAAATGTATTTAAATTTTTTGTTATTTGTTTATTCATGTATTTTATTTTTGTTTTGTTCAGGTGGAAAAATTCCAAATTGTTAGGTTTAGTCCACCTGAAAGGGGGTCATTGCTGTGTCCTCAATTTGTAGCTGAATACATTTACAAGACAAGAGTTGGTAGAAAGCCATTTTGAGCCGCTGGAGTTATTGTAGTTTTTTTCTTTTCATTCAGGTGGAAAAAGTTCCAAAATGTTAGGCTTTGTCCATATGAAAGGGGAGTTACTGCATAGGTCTTAGGTAACAGAGACATGCATTGTTTTTTAGCGTTTAAAATGAGAATTTGTGAAAAGCAACATTCACGTTCATTTTTTTTCTTACCATGGGGATCCATTTTAGAGTGGGTTCATCCTAAATAAATCATGGTTATTTTGATAATTTGTTCAGAGTTGCAGGAGCCAGGAATACTAAGTTCCTGGGTTCCAAGGAGGGAACTATAAGTAAACATGGCAAGTGAGTAGATATTCTGGATAAGAATTTGATTCTGCTCTTGTTTTTCACTTCCAGAGTCCTAGTGGAGCGAGATTGGAGAGGTCTCTGGAACAGAGATGAAAGATGTTCATCTGGTTGGCAGTTTGTATGTGCCATACCACACTGCAAATTTGTTCTGATAAACATTCAGGAGAGAAGGGACAAACGAAAACATTCAGATTATTACTTGCAATATAAAGTTTCTTTTTTTATGGACAATTTGGTGCTAATGCTGCATCTGAAAGGCTTTGACCAGCAACAAGACTTGTGAAACATTTTGCCTGAGTCTCTCCTGTCATTTATGAATGCAAACGTACTATTAATACATGTCCAATGGGTTGGACGTTGGGTAATATAACCTATCCAATCCTTCAGAACAAGAAATGTAAAATATGCTTTTTTTTGGAGGCAGGAATTGAAAGAAGGAAATGTTTTTATTGTGTGACATGTATTGACTTAACTGAATTAATATGGTGCAGGTACCCAGAAGGCTGGCACTTATGCATAGTAAGGTGTCTGTTGCCACACTAGAGGGTGGCAGGTGACACATCAATGAGGTGAAAATGTCCTTATGGGGGTGGTGTCTCAATCTTAGCAGTCCTACAGAGAGGTTCTCGGTTACTGGACATGTGGCACGCAAGAGCTGCATATGGGAGAGATACGCCTGGTTGATGTCTCACTTGAGAGGTTGGACCCTTGCACAGGTAATGCCAGTGACTATGCACAAAAACATGCTCCCTTAGAAAAAGGGGTACCAACACTGGCTACCAGGGTACAGTATGCCTTCACCACATGGCACTTCAACGTCTCACAATGGTTAATAAAAACCTATTAGCCTATATGTGCTGAACATACACTGAATCAAGTGCTGTCATTGTACCAGTGGGTTGCTCTTAGAGATGTGCGGACGCAGAATGAGATTCATTCAGGACGCTTATTTCTGAGAAGGAGGGATGTATTCAACACTATATTGGGGGGAATAGGAGCTGGAATGGGTGTTGTTAATGGAGTGGACATCGGTCTCCTGAGGAACAAATTCTCAGCCATAGCTTTGGATAGAAAGCAGGGCTTTGTTACTCAGAGAGAGATTGGTGGCATCCTTGATAACATTCAACAAAGTCACATAAATACCCAAATTAAAGTGGCTCCGGATTTTGTCAACCATGTTGAGAGGTTGATAGAGAGTGTGATGGTACAGGACAGAAATCTGTCATAGAGCTCTGGCGTGCACGCAGGGGCAAGCAAAGGTATCAACCGACTTCAAGTTGATTGTACAGTGTCACGGACAAATACTCACCGAGGCCGAGATGCCGAGAGCGGCTCGCCCTTATGACCACGCGCACCCAGACCCCCGAAATGGGTACGGAAGGCTGAGGGCACGCAGAGGCACGGGCTTCCGGTAGATAGTGGGTACCTAGGCTGGAAGCGGGTGTCCTGGGATCCGCAGAAGCAGGGCTGAAATGCAAGCAGAGGTTAGGGATCAAGCAGGCGGTAATCAGGGTATCAAGTGATCCAGCAGAGTGGTGGTTAAACAGGCCAGGGTTCGGTGCACAGATCAGGCAGGTATTATCAGGATAGTCCAGCAGAGTAGTGGTTAAACAGGCCAGGGGTTTGGTACACAGATCAGGCAGGTTATTATCAGGATAGTCCAGCAGAGTAGTGGTTAACAGTCCAGGGTTCAGTACACAGAGCAGGCAGATAGGTACAGGGCAATCCGGGAGAGTAGTATTTCAGGCAAGCTAAGGATTCGGTACACAAGTCAGGCAGATCACAAGGTTAAACACAGGCACAGGGAACAGGGAGAGCTGACAACAAACCAGCAACCCGACTGGGCGCTGGAGCCGTCAGATATAGTCTCCCTGCCCGGCGAGCGCGTCAGTGTGACGCGCTACCGGGCACCCGCACGGGCGACGGCGCGCACACGAGGACCGCCGTGCACCCGCGCGCGCCGCACCATCAGGCCGCGGACGGGTGTGCGGCGAAGCGCCAGTCCCGTGCGCATGCGCACCGGAGCCCGGCAAGCGGAGACGCTCCCTGGCTCCTGACAGTGCCCCCCTCCTAAGGGCGGACACTGGACGCCAAGGCTGGCCATCAATTCTGGATGATCTTGATGAAACGTTTGAATTAACTGTGGAGCGTGCAGATTCCTACCGGGCTCCCAAGAATTATCTTCAGGTGGATACCCCTTCCATTGAATCAGGTACTGTAGCTGCCTGCCCCTCTTCCTACAACCTAGAATGGATTCCACTTCGAATTCATTCTCGCCATCGATTCTGACTGGCGGAGGAGGAGGTTCTCTTCTTCCCGGAAAAGGACTAGGCACCACAGGCTTCAATAGTGACACATGGAAAACGGGATGAATCCGATATGTCTTGGGAAGTGCCAACTCAACAGCCACAGGGTTGATGATCCTCCTGACTTGAAAAGGCCCAATGAATTTAGGTCCAAGCTTTCGAGATGGCAGTGGTAATCTAAGATTAACGGTGGACAGCCAGACCTCGTCTCCTAAGTCAAACTTTGGGTTTGCCTTTCTGCCCCGGTCGTACTGTTTCTTGTAGTCCTCCTGGGTTTTGCGTAATGTGTCTTGAATTCTCTGAAAGTTAGATTGCAACAAAGTTATCCTATCCTGGACTGCAGGGACTGCCGTTTCAGGAATATTGTTAGCAAAGGATGTGGGATGGAACCCGCAATTGATCCAGAAGGGAGTGTGGTTGGTAGAGGCATGAATTGAGTTATTGTACGCAAATTCAGCGTAGGAGAGGAGGCTCGCCCAATCATCCTGAGAACCCGAGCAGAAGCAGCGGAGGTATTGCTCTAACGTCTGGTTGGTCCTCTCCGTCTGGCCATTGCTTTGGGGATGATAGGCCGAAGAAAGACAAATGTTGATACCCAGTGCCTTGCAGAGTTCCTTCCAGAATTTGGACGTGAATTGGACGCCTCTGTCCGACATGATGCTCCTTGGTATCCCATGGAGCCTAACAACCTCTTTTAGAAAGATGCTGGCTGTGTCTACGGCAGAGGGAGTACCCCTCATAGGCAGAAAATGGGCCATCTTGGAAAGGCGGTCGACAACGACAAGGATGGTGGAAAAATTCTCTGAGATGGGTAGGTCAACAATGAAATCCATGGATACATCAGCCCATGGTCGTTCCGGGATGGGCAAAGGTCTGAGCAGACCCCAGGATTTGGTGTTTTGGCCCTTGTTCCGCTGGCACAGGGAACAGGATGCCACATATTCTTTACAATCCCTTCTCCATCCCCGCCACCAAAAAGAACGAGAAAGAAGTTCAGCCGTTTTCTTATTCCCAAAATGTCCTGCCATCTTGTGATCATGACACATCTGAAGGGCTAAGGGCCGAGTCACTTGTGGTACAAATATTTTTCCTTTAATCCAGAAGAGATCTTCGTATCTTTTCAATGAATGCATTACTGGTTCTGTACATGCGCCTGATGAAGATTTGATGGATGATATTAAGTCTGCCTGAGTTAATCCGAGGAAATTTTGAGGAGAGAGGATCATGCTGGGTGTTGGTATTTGAGAGCCTGCGGAAAACATCCGCGAAAGGGCATCGGCCTTCCCGTTCTTTGCCCCAGGTCTGTATGCTATATGGAAATTGAAGCGTGAAAAGAAGAGGGCCCAACGGGCTTGGCGGGGTTTTAATTGTCTTGCTGTTCTGAGGTACTCGAGATTCTTGTGATCCGTAAAGATCATGACCGGATGTACTGCCCCCTCCAGCAGATACCTCCATTCCTCTAAAGCGAACTTTATAGCCAACAGCTCCCTGTCACCCACATCGTAGTTGAGTTCCGGTGGACTGAGTTTCCTAGAAGCGAAAGCTACCAGGTGTATGATGGCCTTTGGTCCCTGTCTCTGGGAGAGAATTGCTCCAGTTGCGATTTCCGATGCGTCCACCTCCAGTACGAAGGGTTGAGTCGGGTCAGGATGGCAGAGAATTGGAGCGGAACTGAACAATTTCTTTACCTTAAGGAAAGCCTCTTGAGCAGCTGCGGACCACTGAAAAGAACTGTGTTGCCAGGTTAATTGGGTAATAGGTGCCACGATGGCCGAGAATCCAACAATAAATTTCCGATAGAAATTGGCGAATCCTATAAACCTCTGTACTCCTTTCTTGTTAGATGGGGCCGGCCATTCTTGAATTGCCTGAATCTTTTGTGGGTCCATTGCGACCCCATTGGTTGAAAGTATGAATCCCAGGAACTGTATGGTTGATTTCTCGAACTCTCACTTTTCAGCTTTCAGGTATAGCTTGTGTTGTTGAAGAATGGCAAGAACCTTTTTAACATGCCTCTTGTGCATCTCTAGCGTAGGGGAGAAGATAAGAATATCGTCCAGATATACAACAAGGAAGTCATCTAAATATTGTTGGAATATGTCATTCACTAGATGTTGAAAGGTGGCTGGAGCGTTGCAGAGTCCGAATGGCATCACTAAATACTCGAAGTGCCCGAATCTGGATCTAAAAGCCGTCTTCCATTCATCTCCAGCCCTGATCCTGACGAGATTGTAGGCCCCTCGGAGATCAAGTTTAGAGAACACCTTAGCTGATCGGAACCTCTGGAATAACTCGGGAATGAGCGGTAACGGATACCGGTTCTTAATTGTGATGTTGTTAAGCTGTCGATAATCTACGCAGGGTCTTAAGGTACCGTCTTTCGTCCCAACGAAAAAGATACCCGCTCCGGCGGGTGAAGATGAAGGGCGGATGAAGCCTTTCTCGAGGTTTTCGTCTATATACTGTTTTAGAGCCTCCAGCTCGGTTTCTGAAAGAGGAAATATCCGGCCGAATGGAATCTCGGATCCAGGAAGAAGATCAATTGGACAGTCGTAGGCCCGGTGAGGTGGTAGGCTGTCAGCCATCTGTTTACTGAAGACCTCTTGAAACTCAAGGTACTCGGAGGGGACGTGTTGGAGATTGCCTGGTGGTGCCACCATTGTGCGCAAACTTTGGGATCCGGGAGCAGGCAGTGCTGAGAGCAATACTGAGAGGAGAAGGATACTGTCTTGGTACTCCATCTAATTTGTGGATCGTGAGCCTGTAACCAGGGTAGGCCAAGTATGACGGGAAAGATTGGTGAATGAATTAAGTCAAGCCGTAAGAACTCCCGGTGGCCGGAATCTGTGATTACTGAAATAGGTTGGGTCTCCTGGGTGATGGGACCTGAGCGAGGAAGGGATCCGTCGGCCAAATGTATTTGTAGATCCTGCTCTTTAGATTGTAAAGGAATCTTCAAACTATGCGCCAAGGCAGAATCTATGAAACAACTGCATGCTCCGGAATCAATGATGGCCTGCAAGCGAGTCTCCCTTTCCGGAAGCTGTAGAGAAATAAACAACATCACATAAGCCTTGGGAATGTTATTGTTTGGATAGTTCAACACATTTGACGGAAGGAACTTACTGGGCCTGATCGGGCAGCTGCGTAGGAAGTGTCCGGTTCCCCCGCAGTAGAGGCATAGGTTAGACTGTCACCTGCGCTGCTTCTCTTCGGAGGTTAACGGACCTCGGACCAAGCCGAGCTGCATTGGTTCGACCTCAGGGACCGATGCAGCGGTAGCTGAAGATGAGGTTAAGGATACTGTGGAGTGAGGCCTTGGCGACGCCCAGGTGGGGCGTGGCGACTGAAACCGTTCTGAGCGCCGCTCCCGAAGACGCCGATCTAGCTTCGTAGCTGCTTGAATGAGTTCCTCTAGTGAAGCAGGGGTTTCCATCCTAGCTAACTCATCTTTGAGTAACTCGGACAAGCCTTGACGGTATTGATAACGTAGGGCCGGCTCGTTCCAATTTGTATCGGCCGCCCACTTACGGAATTCCACAGGATAGTCCTCAATAGGTCTTCTTCCTTGGGACAGATGGTGCAGGATAGCTTCAGCTGTAGCCATACGCTGCGGGTCATCGTAGAGCTGGGTCATGCTCTCAAAGAAGGCCTCGATAGTGTTCAGGGCAGGACTGCTCTGTTCCATTAAGCTGTGGGCCCAAGCCTGGGGTTCTTCGGATAGCAAGGAAATCGCAAACCCCACCTTGATGATTTCCGAGGAGAAAGTTCTCGGCTGTAGAGCGAAGTAGAGGGAACATGCGTTTTTTTTTTTTTTTAACGTTATAACAAACTTTTTATTTGCAAGATTGTACATAATATATGAAAAGCATTGGTACACATGTTTAACATCATACAGAATATATTCCGTACACAAAGAACATGATACACATATATTTCTATCATGTAGTAAGTTCTTCAGGTTCTGCTATAATCCGTACATTTCCACGCTCATACTTGGTAAGTATCAGGATAAGCATCATCTATGTGCATGTCGTAGACTCTTGTAACCATCTATCCCATATTCTGTTATATTTATTTGGACAACCTCTGTTAATATAAAGGAATTTTTTATATGGAAGGGTTGTGTTAATGTCTCTTTTCCAGTCCACCAATTGAGGGGGTTCGGATCTCATCCATTGTCTGGCAATAATTTTCCTAGCTGAAAATAAAGTTTCATGTAGGAATATTAGTGTGAATTTATCTAGTACATCTGGAAAAATCCCCAGTAGGCATTGCTTTGGGTCAAGAGTTAATGGGGACCCCATGTCGTCATGCAAGAAGGTAACTATTTGTTTCCAGTAGTCTTGTATCTTATGACAAGACCATATAAGGTGAAAGAATGTGCCTGTTTCAGTTCTACACATTGGACATGTGATGGATTGACTTCTTTTATATCTAGCTACCCTAAGAGGAGTGAGGTATGCACGATGAAGTATAAAGATTTGAGACAGTCTGTCTGAAAGTTTGGGTGAAACCGACTTGCATGTTTCCAAGGCCTCCTCCCACTCCTCGTCCTCCATCCTTCCAACCTCCCTCTCCCATCTTGGTTTCAACGCGTAAGCTAATTTTGCAGAGGTAGGGGCTGATAGCATGTTGTAAAAACAGGAAATGAGTTTTTTTGAGTCTGTATCCTTGACTATGGCTCTAATAGGGTTAGGAGTGGGCTGAGGAAGACCCCGTGAAAACTGCGTTTGGATCGCGTGACGGATCTGGAGATAACAAAAAAACATTTGATTCGGGATCTGGAACTCCATCTTAAGTGTCTCAAACGTTTTAAAAGTTCCATTTGTGAACAGATGGTGTAAATAGCATATGCCCTTGGCTGCCCATAAGTCCGAGTTCTGGACTCCATTAAGTTCCTGCAGCTTGTTATTATGCCAAAGTGGTGTACAGTCATTAATTGATGGTGTCTCTAATTTGGAAGAAGCCAATTCCCATATGCGTCTGTAATGATATAGCAAAGAATGTCTATAATCTTTTGACTGTGTGTTCCCTACACCCACCGCTATCCCGTTTATTGGGTCCCCAGTATGCTGAGTCCAACGGGGGCTCAGCAGAATGAGAAAGCGTTCCTTGTCAGTTTTGTCAATGTGAAATAGTTGGGACAGCTGTGACACAATATAATAATGGTTAAAATCAGGTAATGCTGTTCCACCCATGTCCGTTGAATTTTTAAGTGTTTGCCATGAGAGTTTGTGTCTGGATTTCCCCCAAATAAATGGTTTAAGTAGTGCTTCTAATAGTTTAAAATACTTAAGGGGTAGATATACTGGAGTATGCCATAAGACGTACAGTACCTTAGGCAGTAGTACCATCTTTATTAAATTGACTCGGCCCCATATTCCTAAAGGGAGGCGGGACCAGACCTGGATCTTTGATTTGATTAGGGAGAATAATAGTTCGATGTTCAAGGAAATGTAGTCTACTGGATTCTTGGATATTTTAACGCCAAGGTATTTTATTATATCCACCCGTTGAAGGGGTAAATTAGACTGTGAATCTGTAGGTGGAAAACTATCAATTGGTAATATCTGTGATTTACCCCAATTAATCTTCAAGCCCGAGAATTTCCCAAATTGCTCAATTACGTTAAGAGCTGTGTGTAGCGAGAGGCCAGGGTCTGCCAGGTAGAGGAGAGTGTCATCTGCATAGAGGCTAATTTTCTCAGTAAGAGATCCGAATGTCAGACCTATTATCTCCTGGTTAGTACGAATGGACACGGCGAGGGGTTCCGATGCCAGGGCATACAGCAAGGGCGAGAGCAGGCATCCCTGCCTCGTACCTCTGCTTAGACCAAATTCCCGAGAGGGGCATCCATTGGCCACCACTCGGGCAGTTGGTTGCTGATATAACAGTTGCACCCATCTAATAAATTTGGGCCCAAATCCATATCCCTCCATGCATCTCCAGAGATATCTCCATTCAACCGAATCAAATGCCTTGGCTGTATCTAATGTTACTATTACTCTTGTGCCCACATTATCATGCTTGGCCTGGAGATTGATAAATAGCTTCCTTAAATTAAAGGAAGTGTTTCGGCCAGGCATAAACCCTGACTGATCCACATGTATAAGGGATAGTATTACTTGGTTTAGACGTTTGGAGAGTACTTTGGCTAGTATTTTGACATCTACTTGGAGTAAAGATATGGGGCGGTACGATTCAGGGTATCCTAAATCTTTCCCTGGTTTGGGTATAAGTACTATCGTGGCTTCTCTCATGGATGCAGGTAGTGTTGAGGTTTCGAACATAGTGTTATACAGAGTCAGCAGTTTGGGTGTAAGTATCTCAGAAAAGTGTGCTTAAAATTCAATGGGCAAACCATCGGACCCTGGGGATTTGGACCTAGCAAAATCTGCAATAGCAATCTTTATTTCCTCCACTGTAAGGGGTGCCTCAAGAAGTTCAACTTGACTCTCAGAGAGTTGTGGGAGTAAGATGTTGCTCAAAAACTGATCCATTATTGTCGTATCCTCCGAGACCGTCGATGTGTAGAGTTCTGTAAAAAAATCTCTAAACTTGGAGGACACGACAAAAGGATCCGTGATCGGCTGTCTATCCTTATCATGAAGCGTAATTACAATTGGGGGTTTGTCTTCACTATGAACAAGATATGCGAGCAATTTACCTGCTTTTTCTCCATGTTCAAACCACGGCTGTCTATTAAAGAATAATTTCTGCTTAGCTTTTACATATTGCATCTGAGACACCACTCTTGTCTGTAGTTTAAGAGTATTGGCATTTGTTATGGATGGGTCAGCTATATATGCTTGTTCTGAAGAGGATAGTTCTATGATTGCTTTATCTAAGGCTTCTGCGGAGTTTGTTTTAATCTGATTAATGCGTGAGGTCAGGACAGCTCGGACATGCAACTTAAACGTGTCCCACACTACTGGCGCGGGAGCAGAATGTTCATTGTCCGTAAAAAAACAAGACCATTCCACCTCAATCATATCTTCTGGCAGCAAAGACAACCAAAATGGGTTCAAACCCCAGGCCCGCTTCTGCTGGGCAAGGGACACGCTAAGAGTAATAGAGTAAAAACTATGATCAGACAACAGCCTAGGTCCAAAGGACACTGTCAATAATCTAGGTAAAAGTTGTTTAGACATCAGAATGAAATCTATTCGGGACATCGAGTTATGCGTGGAGGAGAAACATGAATAAGCATTAGTATGTGGAAATTTATGTCTCCATGTATCAATTAGATGAATGGATGAGGTTATTTTATGTAATTTAGTGTCATTTGTCCTCATTGTGGCTACTGTCAGTGGGCGAAGTCTGTCTAGGGTATCATTCATTGTGGAATTAAAATCCCCCATCCATACTGCTTGCACTGTGGGGTATCTTGCCATGAAGGAGACACCCTCCAGTATTATAGTAATAGAGAACGGAGGGGGGACATAGAAAGCTAAGATTAGGAAGGGTTCCCCATATAGTTTAGCAGATATAAAGACATATCTGCCCTGAGGGTCTGTACATATCTCTCCTGGCTCAAAGTGTATGGATTTTGCAATTAAAATAGATACACCTCTGGAATGGGATGTAAACGTCGAGTGAAATGCCCATCCTACCCAGGGGCGACGTAAGGCCATCTGTAGCTTACCGTCTATATGGGTTTCCACCAATGCTATTACATCAGCCCTCTGTTTCTTAAGGAATGTGAAGGTTGCTGACCTCTTAAGCGGTTCACGCAAGCCCCTCACATTCCAAGTAAGGAATTTTATAGACGCCATATGGAGTTCTCACAGATCAATTTCAGTGTTAAGGCGTGTATCCTGAGTCTCACCAGTACCTTTATACAAAGATTATGTATGTGTGTGTACAGTACTACAAAATATAGCATCAAAGATAAATTTTCAATATTATTCAAAAAACTATATTGATTCAAAAAGTGTAAACATTGTACTTCTTGCATTTTAAAAAGTAACTGAAACATTTTCCCTCCCCTCCCCCTCCCAGCCCTGCACTGACCCCAACCTGTGCGGGCATTCTTCCCAAACAAAACTGAACTTGAAATCCGGGAAAAAACAGTCAGCTTCATCTGAAATAAAAGAAAAAACCAGGGTAGCCGTTGGGTTTTAGAACCCGGGGTAAACATATCCCACAAAATCATGTATAAAGAAAATAGTTGCGTGCATTCTCTTGGAAATTAGTGTAATTGTAGTTGAACGTCTTCATTCTAGGTTCGATGACTGATTTCCCTAAAGGTGCGTGGGGCAAAGTCACGCTGCACCATACTTGTGTTCTGTAGGACTATTACTGACCCGAGGCTCCGGTCGTCAAAATAATAAGTGGTAGTACATAGTTTCTCCTGAGGTGTTTAAGGCAAAGTCCCTCATGTTGTAAGAAAAGAGGCTTGCGGTCCCCTGTCGCAATACACGTCCATGTGCTATATGTGTTGGGTTATTCATTCTCTTTCCTGTTATCTCGGCGATCCAGCCAGGTGATGGTATCTTCAGGGGTTTTAAAGAAAACGACTCGGCCATCATCCTCCACGCGAAGGCGTGCGGGGAATAACATTGAGTATTTAAGATTTTTGATGCGCAGGTGCCTCTTGGCTTCGGTGAAATTTTGCCTACGTTTCTGTACTTCAGTGGAAAAATCAGGGAAGATGGCTACCTTGACGTTGTCAACGGGTATATTACCTTTCAACCTTGCCATGCGCAGCGTTGCGTCGCGGTCTTTGTAATTTAGCAATTTGGCGATAAATGTTCGGGGTGGGGCACCCTGTGGTGGTGGCCTAGCTGGCATACGATGTGCTCTTTCGACAGCAAATGTGGACGAAAAGGCCTCTCTGCCATACGTTGTAATTAGTAATTGTTCCAGGAATGTGGTGGGGTCTTTCCCTTCCGTCCCTTCTGGTAGGCCAATGAAGCGGAGGTTACACCTGCGAAGTCTGTTCTCCATATCATCCTGCTTTGCCAGGAGTTGATTGATCTGGTATTGCATGCGTTCAGAAGTAGTCTGTAATGGCGGGATCGCATCCTCCACCTCTCCCAATCTGGTCTCAGATGTCTTAACTCGCTCCTTAAGCTTATGCAGGTCTTGTCGAACCAGGGAGACATCTACCTTCACCTCCTCAATTTTGGTTGTGAGGGCAGCTTGTAGCGCAGAGATGGCTTCTAGCACTCTATCTGTGTCTGCGCCCGCCCCCGCCTTCCCCTCTGACGCGGTGCCGCCATCTTCCCCCAAACTATCTTTATCCTGACGGCGGTATTTATCAAGTTTGGCAGCTGTGTCGGTCTTGGGTTTCGGCGGGGCCATGGCTGTTAGTAAGAGGTGGCAGACGCAGCTGACCGAGCGGTTGCAGAGTTGGTGCAGAGGGTGAGTTGGGGGAGTCTAGGACAGGTCTTGAGTCCCCGTTCGCCCCCAATGGGCCCGAATACCCCCAGCAGATTTGAGTAGGGACAATGCTTTAGCGAGCAAGGGCACTAGGATTATCAGCCGGGGTTCAGATCAGGCAGAGGAAAGATAGGAGGGTCAGGAGTGTCCAATACATAGTAGCAAAGTGGGTGCCATTTACCTGGAGGATGTAGAGGTCATCTGTAGAGCTGAGTACTTTGATGTCCCTGGAGGAGTTGCAGGGAGCAGTGGGTGGGTTAAATGATGCACTGTACTGTGTGCAGAGTCCAGGAAGGGGGGATGTGGTGCTGGTAGTGAGATTGGGAGCACCAAGATGGCCGCCGAGACTAGGCCGAAATCACTGATTTGGGGTGGTCACTGTGTGGGGGGGCACTGTTCAGTGTGTGGGGGGGCTCCCATTCAGGATCCGGTGTAGCAAGATCGGCTTTTGGTGGGGGAGCTAGGCATCAGTGGGGCCAGAACACAGCACTTTTACAGAGGCCGGGAGGAGCAAGATAGCCGCCGGAGCCCAGGACCAGGCCGAAGCCACGGCCTGGATTTGAGGCCGCCGCCGCACCGAGGGGCACCGCTCCACCTGACCCCCCAATCGGCAGCCTGCAGGGCCAGGTGTGCTTGTGGCAGGAGATCCAGACACCAGGGAGGCCAGGAAGGGGTATAGATAAGGTGAGGAGGGTGAGTGGAGCAAGATGGCCGCCGGCACCGACTAGGCCGAAGCCGCGGCCTGTATTTGTGGCTGCCGCCGCGGAGGAGCGCCGTGCCGCTCAGAGCCCTCAGCCGATCAGAAGACCACCAACACAGGTCCGGATGTGAGTAAGATCCTCAGGAGGTATGTCAATCTGCTTCGGAAGATTACTGATAGGCAGGATTAATGTGGATTCAGGAGTATTGGACGGAGCTCGGGTCTTCCACGTCCTACTCCATGCTGTAGCAGGCCACGCCCCAGGGAACATGCGTTTTTAAAGGCCCTAAACTTCTTGCGGTCCCCCGAGAACCGTTCAGGTGTAGGGACCCTGGGCTCAGGAAGAGCCATGACAACAGTGGGGTTGGCCGGAGCTTGGGGGAGCGAACCCCCACTGCTGGGTGCAGGAGCTGCGGCTGCGGAGGGTAGTGACCCGGTGATCTGCTGAAGACGGTTATCAATTTGTGTATAACCTTTTTGTAACTTCTGTACGGAGTCAGCGAGGGTAGATACTTGTTGGCACAGGATCTCCAGAGGAGAGCACGCTCTGTCGGCCTCGGACATCTGGCTGGTTTGTACTGTCACGGACAAATACTCACCAAGGCCGAGATGCCGAGAGCGGCTCGCCCTTACGACCACGCGCACCCAGACCCCCGAAATGGGTATGGAAGGCTGAGGGCACGCGGAGGCACGGGCTTCCGGTAGATAGTGGGTACCTAGGCTGGAAGCGGGTGTCCTGGGATCCGCAGAAGAAGGGCTGAAATGCAAGCAGAGGTTAGGGATCAAGCAGGCGGTAATCAGGGTATCAAGTGATCCAGCAGAGTGGTGGTTAAACAGGCCAGGGTTCGGTGCACAGATCAGGCAGGTATTATCAGGATAGTCCAGCAGAGTAGTGGTTAAACAGGCCAGGGGTTTGGTACACAGATCAGGCAGGTTATTATCAGGATAGTCCAGCAGAGTAGTGGTTAACAGTCCAGGGTTCAGTACACAGAGCAGGCAGATAGGTACAGGGCAATCCGGGAGAGTAGTATTTCAGGCAAGCTAAGGGTTCGGTACACAAGTCAGGCAGATCACAAGGTTAAACACAGGCACAGGGAACAGGGAGAGCTGACGACAAACCAGCAACCTGACTGGGCGCTGGAGCCGTCAGATATAGTCTCCCTGCCCGGCGAGCGTGTCAGTGTGACGCGCTACCGGGCACCCGCACGGGCGACGGTGCGCACACGAGGACCGCCGTGCACCCGCGCGCGCCGCACCATCAGGCCGCGGACGGGTGTGCGGCGAAGCGCCAGTCCCATGCGCATGCGCACCGGAGCCCGGCGAGCGGAGACGCTCCCTGGCTCCTGACATACAGTCTCTGGGCTGTGCTAGTTTAGATTGTGAAAAGTATTATGCTGCCTCATTGATCCCATATACAGAAGTGCAGATTCGGTCTGTAAATTTGATGGCATCAATGGGCTTACTAACTGGGGATTCTACTAACTGGGGATTCTATCTTGTTGTATTTTAAGATAAATTACCAACATGTGATCAGAGAGGATGGAATTTCGAGGCAGGTTGATATTTCCTTCTGTCGGAGGCATGACCATGATGTCCTTTGTATGCCAGGTCAATACACGGTGGTGAGCGAGAAATATTGGGAAGATATTTCACTCTGGGTTCTGGATGGAGAAATCATTGCTGGGAAGGAAGCACCTGGGTATTATTTGGGACATAGACAAGTTTGTTTCTTTAATATCTTGCTCTGAGTGTGTGCTGGTGAATGGTGAGTGAATGGACACTCCTTGCCTGTATTGCACCCGGTCGCGAAGATACCGGAAAGGAGAAGACACAGAATGGTGACATGGAAGCTGTCGCTGAAGAATGTTGGTGGTGTGTCACCAACAGCAGTACATGTTGGGAAGCACAACATGTTGGGAAGCACAACATGTTAAGACCGTTATGGACTGTTTCATAGGAGCTGTTTCTGAAGCATATGTTGGGAAGTGCAACACGTTAAGACAGTTATGGACTGTTCCATAGGAACTGTTTCCGAAGACATGTTGGGAAGCGCAACGCATTAAGACAGTTATGAACTATTCCATAGGAGCCGTGTCTAAAGAAGGGTGATATGTGCCCTTTAGGCGCAAAGCGGAATATATATATATGTGAAGGCAATATGGTTTAATATCATATTTCTGGAGTTTCACTTACAGCCAGGTAGCCTAAGTTGGAATGTAATAAGTTGCACATCAAAGCTTTGTAGAACAAAAGCTTGGCTCCTGACCAACTGGTGTGATAAGATGGAAATCCTGTATTAGCACTCTGCAAACAAGCTTCAAAGAGAGATGATTGATGAAGTTGAGCTACAGAAGATCAAAGGGCCAGCTAACACTGAAGATGACCCAGGTCACATAGCGATGATACATAGACGAATGCTGCACCTAGAGGCCAATACAGCAGGACGGACAGAAATACTTTGGTTCGTCAAAAACCTAGATGGGCTGGCAATGGGGTTGGGTCTGGATGGTGTATGGATGAAGTTGAAAAAGTGCTGACCAAGAGGGAGAGCTCTCTCTGTTATCATCCTAAACCCAGCTGATGAAACAATATTTAGGGGACAACCTTGCATTAAGTATTTTTTTATGTTCTTTTGTTATATGCTTTTATTTTATTTATATTTTCCTTTAGTGTTTTTATGTTAGCATTTTCCTATTTTCTTGGGAAATAAATAAGACGTTGTTTTACTAAGCAGCGTGTTTGTTTTCATAGCTAACCTTATATTATTGTGCTATCAACAGTAACATTATCAGAGTTTTTATAGACTAGCTAACTATAGGAATAGACAAATTAACACATAAATATGGAATAAATAGGTGGAATATCCATATCTACCTGGATAATATTTATTTTAGCATTTATTTCAACACTCCACCCCCTGTTATCCTCATCCTAATCCTCATCACACTTTTTTCCTCCTGGTAATCCTACTAATAACACAGTTCCTGTTTCTTTGTAGCTATACTTGCTTTTCTACTGTATCTATACAGGCTGCCATGGTTGTCACACAGGCGGAACTTCAAATATGTCTTCACAAGGAATTCAGCAATCTCACATTACAATTAATTTTGTTCTGAATTTGTTTTTTAACAAATTTCGACAAATACGGAAATATCCAAATTAAGGAAAAGATGTTTAACAAATTTTTTGAATATTCGTATATTCAAAAATTCGTAAATTTGAAAATTCCTAAATTCGAAAATTCGTAAGTTTGGAGATTCAAAAATTCGTATATTCAAAAACTCGGGAACTCGAAATTTGAAAATCCAAAAACCAAGAAATTTAAAGATCTGAAATAATAACTAACTAATAATAACTTAACTATTACTAACTATTAAATTATAGTTATTGTAATTTCCTTTCAAATTTGGCTGTTAGTGAACGTAACGAATACGTATTTATCAGAAGTTACGAATTATTCAAAATAACAAATGCCATATCTAAATGAATGGATGGTAATTGATTAATAATCATAAATAACAATAATAATAGAAAAATATTTTATTATTATTATTATTTATTATTAATTCATTCTGTTCCATTTATTTAGATGCGGCATTGAGTATTTCAGGTAATTTGTAACTTTGGTTAAATTCGTATTCGTTACGTTCACTAACAGCCAAATTTGAAAGGAAATTCCAATACCTATAATTTAATAGTTAGTTATTATTAGTTAGTTAGTTAGTTATTCTTTCGAATTTTCGGATTTTTTTTTCTTATTTTTGGATTTTCTAATTTACAAATTTCCGAATTTATGAATTTGCTAATTTACGAATTTACGAGTTGCGAGCATAACGAATGACCCGAAAAACGAAAAACAAAAACAAAAAACAAATGAAACAAAAACTAAAACGAACACATTTTTCGGCAGTGCACATGTTTAGTCCAGCCTACCAACTGGACATAAAAAAGAGCAGCAGAACACTGTTAGGGTCTTGTTTGTGCGCTCCCTTCTGTAAACTCAATTTTGTTGCCAGCGGTTTAGACATTAATGCCTGTGTGTTGAGTTATTCTGAGGGGACAGCAAATTTACACTGTTATACAAGCTGTACACTCACTACTTTACATTGTAGCAAAGTGTCATTTCTTCAATGTTGTTACATGAAAAGATATAATAAAATATTTTCCAAAATGTGAGAGGTGTACTCACCTTTGTGAGCTACTATATATAGTAATAGGCATGGTGAGTTTTTTAAAATTGTAATTTTGTGTTTTTTGAAGAAATTAAAAAAAAAACATTTCACAATGTTTTTTTTTTTAAATACAAACTGCCACTAGTGCAGTTCAGCATTATCATATAACTGGTGTGGCGGTATCAGGGACACTGACTGGTGGCGGTATGTAAAATAAAAATGTTAAAACGTTTTGTTATTTTTTTATTACATTTTTTTTTAAACTTTTTTTTAACACACTGTGACCAGAGCAATACAGTGATACCACGGTAACACTTTACTACTCTGGGAAAGTGATCAGTATTTTTATTTTTTTTACACATTATGATTGCTTATACCAGTGAATTTCATTGGTATAAGCAACTATTTGTACTGAATAACAAAGCAGAGAAGGAGCTTCTAAGTGCAATAATAAACACTTTAATGACAAGGAAGGGTTAAAAAAACACTTATGACGCGTACACACGAGCGGAATTTCCGACAGAAAGTGTCCGATGGGAGCTTTTCATCGTATATTCCGACCGTGTGTTTGCCCCATCGGACTTTTTCTGTCGAAAATTCAGACAGACTTTGATAGAGAACATGTTCTATATTTTTCCGACGGAACAAATTACTATCGGAAAAAACACTCGTCTGTATGCTGTTCCGATGCACCAAAAACAACGCATGCTCTGAAGCAAGTACGAGACGGAAGCTATTGGCTACTGGCTATTGAACTTCCATTTTCTAGACCCGTTGTACGTGTTGTACGTCACCGCATTCTGGACAGTCGGCCTTTGGTGTGACCGTGTGTATGCAAGACAGCTTGAGCAGAATTCCGTCGGAACTCCATTGGAAAAACCTTCAGAGTTCATTCCAATGCCAAAACCGGTTGTGTGTACAGGGCATAACAAGATGGAAGTGAAAAACAGGCATATCAATGAATCCATAACGTCCAGCGGGCTGCCTCCTGGAAATAAAGACAGCTGCAGGTGGAAATTCCAGCCGACCAGCGGTGGGAAACACTGAGTCTCTGATCCAGGATGGAGAGTTGTGCTGTCAGGGCCAGCATAGAACGTAGGAAACCGGAAATGACATCAGAGTTGGCAGGGCATGTTTCAGGGATGCCCATTCACTCCTTTTTCAAACCAATGGAAGAGGATTGGTTTGAAGAAGGAGCGTCTGGTTGGAAGCCTCTAGATTACCAAACCAGTGGCTTCTGCAGAGGTGAGCTACAATGGGAAGCCGATATATGAACAAATTCAGGTACATATTACATTTATATTTTTAAATATACTTAATGATTTTTTTAATGAATACAAACCTGCATTTAATATTGCATAGTTTAGCCTTAAGTGGTGTATAAGATGTAAAATTTGGAAGAAACATAGTGCTTGCATGGATCAAATGTATTTAAATATCCAGTCACAGTGGATTATATCCTCAGGTCAGAATTTTCTCACTGGCTTACAACAACACTGAGTCTAATATTATAGACTTTCAAGTTCAGCTATATTATTCATCCAGCCTGCCTTCATCATAGCCAATTCTCAGTTTTATATACTGGAACGCATTAATTAAAGTATACAGACACCACCTGGATGAAGGAGATGAAAGAATGATGTGGCTATAAAGGGAAACAAATTGATTATCCTTTTTAAGAGAATATTTAGACAATTAATTTGTCAGTACGAGTGTAGTGTGATGCTCCAGGACTAGACAAACATTAGAAAACAGGATTCATTGTTACAAAGTTGTCTACAATCCATATCTACAAAATACCACTCTCATCAGGCGATTTTGAAAACAGAGTAATTAAAAATGGTGTTAGTAGTACATTATTTGTTATAGATTTGTTGATGTTGTTATTATTATTTGTTACCTTATCTGTGGATATTGAGTAAATTAACCACTTGCTGACCAGTCTTTTTCTGGCACTTTTTGTTTACGTTTAAGATCAAATTAGTATTTTTTGCTAGAAATTTACTTAGAACCCCCCCAACAGTATACTTTTTTTTAGCACAGCCCCTAGGGAACAAAATGGCAATCATTGCCATTTTGTATGTCACGTGGTATTTGCACAGTGGTTTTGCAAATCAATTTTTTGGGGACAAAATACACTTTAACCACTTCAGCCCCAGAAGATTTACCCCCTTAATAACCAGGCCATTTTTTGCGACACTGTACCCAAACAAAATTGACGTCCTTTTTTACCCCACAAATAGAGCTTTCTTTTGGTGGTATTTTATCACCTCCATGGCTTTTCTTTTTTGCACTATTAACAAAAAAAGACCGACAATTTTGGAAAAAAACAAACATTTTTTTTACTTTTGTACTTTTGCTGTAATAAATATCCCCCCCAAAAAAAAAAATTAAAAAAAATGTTCTTCATCAGTTTAGGCCAATACGTATTCTTCTACATATTTTTGGTAAAAAAAATAATGTCTACAAAATAGGGGATATATTTGTGGCATTTTTTACAATTTTTTTTTTTTACTAGTAATGGCGGTGATCAGCAATTTTTGGTGGGTCTGCGACATTGCGGCGGACAGATCGGACACTTTTGACACTTTTATTGGAACCAGTGACATTTATACAGTGATCAGTGCTATAAAAATCCACTGATTACTGTATAAATGACACTGGCAGGGAAAGGGGTTAACACTAGGGGCGATCAAGGGGTTAAGTGTTCCCTAGGGAGGTGTTTCTAACTGTGAGGAAGAGTGGACTGAATGGAGGAAGAGAGAGATCGCTGTTCCTGATCACTAGGAACCGATGATCACTCTGTACTGACAGAACAGGGGTCTGTTTGTTTACATTGACAGATCCCCGTTCTGGCTCTCTGTTGAGCAATCATGTGTGGGCGGCGGACATCCCTGTAATAGAAATAAGGATGACAGCTCCTCTTTATGGAGAGATCTGGGGTCAAGAAGACCCCAAATCTCTTCTTTACCTTTAAGAGCAAAGGATCAAAAAACATATTTTTTTTAACTTTAGCTTTAACAAAATAAAAAAATGTACTTCCTGCCTGGATCAGAAGTGGCATCATGATGTTGTTCTGGTCCTCCAAGGCCATAAAGGTGATCAGAGAGTATTAACTCTTTGATCACCTATGGGAGCAGCAGGCTGCACCAAACAAGGATACTGGAGTTATGGCTGATATCTTCAGCCATAATCCTGGTAAACCACTTGCAAACCGCAACATATATATAATATATATATCTATATATAGATATATATATGTAGCACTAACTCACGGTGAAGCTGCTAGTTTAAGCGGGTCTGTTACCTTCACTTTGCTTCCCTTGGTTTCACCGGCACCGGATCTACTGCTAGAGTAGTTTACTGCTAGACGACACACACACCAACACTGGAGTACGTTTTCAATGCTTTATTGAACAAACAAACTTTAGGAAGTAGCAGGAAAGAGGCGAAAAAGGAAACTTTCAGGAGAAACTCAAATATCTTCTTATAGAATCTTAGCAACAAATGTTCTGATAGAATTCAGATAACTAGGCGGAATGCGCTCCCCTTGTGGGACACACTCCTTGCTCGTCTGGATAGGCCTCTCTCACCAGTCTAGAAGCCAGTACGCAGCATGAATCAAAGTCTCTGCCACAGACTCATTTGGGGGGTAAATCCGTACGATCCTCTGCCACAGGATGTATCAGATTTTCTCTGCAGTGAAAGTCAGTCACAGTGCCTGAACCTTTAAGCCGAACCGGCAACACTATGCTGTATAGTTACTTCTTTTGGATACGTCCTTCGACCGAGTCACCAGGCCCCTCTATAGACCAGCACGCTGCGTGATCTCTCCAAGATGGGTCCTCCCCTGGGATCTCCTCGGCCGTCCAGCTTCATCACACAGGACCGACAGTTCAGGACCATTCCTCGGCCGCGGTGGTAGGCCCTAGACAAGCCTCTGGACCCACCCCTGTGCCGCAGCATCGTGGGTCTCCCGATCGGAGGACCACGAGGTAGCTCCTTAATGCATACCTGTCGGCCAGGAGGGCCAGAAGGTGGCTGAGAAAAAAGGGCCCCAGAACATGGCGTCTGTGCCATAAATACCCTCTTCCCAGAATGCAACTCGGAGAACCACCTCCACCGAGCTTGTCTCCGAGACAGAGGAGCATCTATACACTTCGACAGGTTGCCTTTCCAACACTGACCAGTGGTAACAGCGACACCCACCGGTCAGCACGGAAGCACACACAACGTCAGCCAAGCTGGAACAGAGGCAAACTTTTAGCCTTCCTAACACACAATTCACTAAATTTAGCTAACCAGCGCTATATATATATATCATAGTTATAGTGGTCCAGCTTATACCATATTTATAGTGGTCCAGCTTGGACCAATGTAATTATGTTTATGCTGTTTCATGCCTGGCCGATGCCCCTGGAAACTAGAAATAGACACCACTCTACTCCACTGATCTCCTCTTGCTTCCAAGTCCTGTGCTGAGAGGTTGGCTGATGAGCATGGGTGCCACACAGACAAAGTTTTGCATTTTCTGGATTGATAAAAAAGTGATCTCTGATTAAAGGAGCTGGAGAGGCATGGTGGTGAAATGCTGAGCTGCTGACCTGTATTCATAATGCATCAGGCTGGCCGCTCAGCATGGGACCAAGGACTCAAGGAACAAAATATTTGTCTAATATTTGTCTAGAAATAACCGCATAACATCAACCTCAATGTCAGAAAAACTGGTTCTGACTTTAGGAGATCAGATGATCTGTATAGACACAGCCATTCCAATTCTAGACACTGAGTCAACATTTTTGTATAATAATGTTTAAAGCAGAACTTTAGTCAAAAATAATCGGATATAAATCAATAGCCCACAAAAAGATGAAATAAAATACATTTGTTGCAAATTCACTCAGTCATGAGAATTTTCCTGAAAATCTGTAATCCTCAGTGATATGACCAGCATCATTCTAACCTACTTCCTATGAGCCCAAGTCAATCTGGAACACCCCCCCAGTCTGTGATTGGTCAGTTAAAGAAAAGAAGCAAAGAGATGCGCTCATCCCTCTGCCAATCTGCTCTCTCCTACTATCAGCACATGAACTGATAGGCTCCTCTGCCACTTTCGCACTCATGCTTGAGCCTTTCTCCTACAGAGACTGCAAGAGACTGAAAATAATGGTGGCCATATACTAGATGAAAAAATAGTTTGAAAATCTGTAATTTGGACAGTTCATCCGTTTATCGTCCAGTTAATGGGCACAGATCCAAAATCGGCTGTGACGTTTTTAAGCCAAAAAAATCTAAGGAGAAGTTTGGAAAACTTTGGCCAAACAGACGATAAATTGAAAGGTTATTGTTTTTTGAAAAGTGACAATATGTGACAAAACTAATGAAAAACAAATTCATTTATGAAAGATTTATAAATCAAAATTCAGTCATTACATGATGGCAAAATCGTTTGTTCTCATGACCATGTGTTTGTTTTTTAATAACTCGTTTGAATGATTTTTCGACAGGTGTATGGCTAGAATAAGGCAAATTCAGACACTTATGATTCTTGCTTTTAAAAACCAATTCATTAAAAGTGTTACTAAACCCACAACAATAAAATCAGTCTGTATATGCAGTAAAGCATGCTTGTTATACTCACTGTGGAACCTAAGGGGTTAATCCTCTGCATTGTGCAAAAAGGCTGTTTGATCCTGTCTTTTTTGATCCTGTCTTTTCTGATCCCCCCCTTCTTTCACAGTCCTCTATCTATCTCCTGATAGTACTGAGCCTCTGTGTATTGCTAGAGAGTTTTTTTTTGGAAGGGTGCATGTGATTAGCACAGGGCCAATGAGCACTGTCTAGACAGAGGTTCGGGGTCCTGCAGCCTCATAGGACAGTCAGAGTAGAATGAAAACTCCTCCTACAAGCTTTAGCCACTGCTCGACCAGACATTGATAGGAGTCACAAGACTGCTATATACTGTACTGCTGATGAGAAAAGGTATTTAGCAGTTTATATTTCCTAAAATAATTGCATTTCCATGTTCTGTGTACTGTGGGAGACCAGATATAGTGAATGCAGGGTCCTGGGTTTAGTAACACATTAAGGATGGATTAATGATTACTGTAATATTTATGTTTTTTGTATCTGCCAAGTAGGGATGAGCCGAACACCCCCCTGTTCGGTTCACACCAGAACATGCGAACAGGAAAAAAGTTCGCTCGAACACGCGAACACCGTTAAAGTCTATGGGACAAGAACATGAATAATCAAAAGTGCTAATTTTAAAGGCTTATATGCAAGTTATTGTCATAAAAAGTGTTTGGGAACCCGGGTCCTGCCCCAGGGGATATGTATCAATGCAAAAAAAAGTTTTAAAAATGGCCGTTTTTTCGTTTTTTTTTTAAAATAATGCTTAAAGTCAAACAATAAAAGTGTAATAGCCCTTTAAATTTCGTACCTGGGGGGTGTCTATAGTATGCCTGTAAAGGGGCGCATGTTTCCTGTGTTTAGAACAGTCTGACAGCAAAATGACAATTCGAAGGAAAAAACCCATTGAAAACTATGCGCGGCTATTGCATTGCCGACAATACACATAGAAGTTCATTGATAAAAACGGCATGGGAATTCCCCACAGGGAAACCCCGAACCAAAATTTTTTTTAAAAATGACGTGGGGTTCCCCCTAAATTCCATACCAGACCCTTCAGGTCTGGTATGGATTTTAAGGGGAACCCCGCGCCAAAAAAAAAAAAAAAAACGTTGTGTGGTCCCCCCAATAATCCATACCAGACCCTTATCTGAGCACGCAACTTGGCAGGCCGCAGGAAAAGAGGGGGGGCGAGAGTGCGCCCCCCCCCCCCGAACCGTACCAGGCCTCATGCCCTCAACATTGGGAGGGTGCTTTGGGGTAGCCCCCCAAAACACCTTGTCCCCATGTTGATGAGGACAAGGGCCTCATCCCCACAACCCTGGCCGGTGGTTGTGGGGGTCTGCGGGCAGGGGGCTTATCGGAATCTGGAAGCCCCCTTTGACAAAGGGACCCCCAGATCCCGGCCCCCCCGTGTGAAATGGTAAGGGGGTACTTACCCCTACCATTTCACTAAAAAACTGTCAAAAATGTTAAGAGACAGTTTTTGACAATTGCTTTATTTAAATGCTTCTTCTTTCTTCTATCTTCCTTCATCTTCTTCTTCTTCTGGTTCTTCTGGCTCTTCTGGTTCTTCCTCCGGCGTTCTCGTCCAGCATCTCCTCCGCGGCGGAAGGAAGAAGAGAAGAGGATGAAGAAGAAGATGAAGAGAAGAGCGGGAGCCTCCCCCCATGCCATGGGTGCGGAGACGCCCGAGGAGAAGAAGATAGAAGACGCCGCGCAGGAGATGCTGGACGAGAACACCGGAGGAAGAACGAGAAGAGCCAGAAGAAGAAGATGAAGGAAGATAGAAGAAAGAAGAAGCATTTAAATAAAGGAATTGTCAAAAACTGTCTCTTGTCATTTTTAACATTTTTGACAGTTTTTTAGTGAAATGGTAGGGGTAAGTACCCCCTTACCATTTCACACAGGGGGGGTGGGATCTGGGGGTCCCCTTGTTAACAACCACCGGCCAGGGTTGTGGGGATGAGGCCCTTGTCCTCATCAACATGGGGACAAGGTGTTTTGGGGGGCTACCCCAAAGCACCCTCCCAATGTTGAGGGCATGTGGCCTGGTACGGTTCAGGAGGGGGGGCCGCACTCTCATCCCCCCTCTTTTCCTGCGGCCTGCCAGGTTGCGTGCTCGGATAAGGGTCTGGTATGGATTTTTGGGGGGACCCCACGCCGTTTTTTTTTTGGCGCGGGGTTCCCCTTAAAATCCATACCAGACCTGAAGGGTCTGGTATGGAATTTAGGGGGAACCCCACGTCATTTTTTTTTAAATTTTGGCCGGGGTTCCCCTTAATATCCATACCAGACCTGAAGGGCCTGGTATGAAATTTAGGGGGACTCCCACGTCATTTTTTTTAAAATTTTGGTTCGGGGTTTCCCTGTGGGAAATTCCCATGCCATTTTTATCAATGAACTTCTATGTGTATTGTCGGCAATGCAATAGCTGCGGGTAGTTTTAAATGGGTTTTTTTCCTTCGAAATGTCATTTTGCTGTCAGACTGTTCTAAACATGGGAAACATGCGCCCCTTTACAGGCATACTATAGACACCCCCCAGGTACGAAATTTAAAGGGATATTACACTTTTATTGTTTGACTTTAAGCATTATTAAAATCACTGCTCCTGAAAAAACGGACGTTTTTAAAACTTTTTTTTTGCATTGATCCATGTTCCCTGGGGCAGGATCCGGGTCCCCAAACACTTTTTATGACAATAACTTGCATATAAGCCTTTAAAATTAGCACTTTTGATTTCTCCCATAGACTTTTAAAGGGTGTTCTGCGGCATTCGAATTTGCCGCGAACACCCCAAATTGTTCGCTGTTCGGCGAACTTGCGAACAGCCAATGTTCGAGTCGAGCATGAGTTCGTCTCAAACTCGAAGCTCATCCCTACTGCCTAGTGTTCAACTTTAAACATCTCTGTAACTTTTTTTACTTTACTTTTAGTAATAACCGAACGTGTATTTACATCAGTAAAAATATTGCATAAGGCAAACCATAAACCATGCAGTATTTTAGTTAAAGCAGTATTAAACCCAGAACCAACAATGTAATATATTGCAGCATCCTAATCATTAGATGTGGTGGTTGCATTAGGTTTTTTTTTTACCCTTGTTTTCGCCTGGTGATCTGGCCAGTAACACACCTCCTGGATTAGAGTGCCCCCACTATAGATGAAGGAAAAAGAGACATCTTTGGACAGCAGCTATGTCCGTCTCGGTGGAGGGGATTGTTAGATGTACTAGCAGATTTAGATGCACTAAACAAATTGAAGCCAACCTCCATCTAAAATTATATAAGCATTAGCAGCAACCATTTTTTTTTCCTTTTGGGATAAAGGTCTTATATAAATAAATAAAAGTTGATCATTGTAAGCATCCATGTCAGTGATAAATGGCTTGTCTCAACCTTCTAACTGCTACATCTGCAGGACAGCCTGCTCTATTGAAAAACAACAGACTTACTGGCAGAATAATTAGGTAAAAATAAAGGAAAGACAGCCTTTTTACCTTCATGTATTCTATGCATGAAGGTAAAAAACCTTCACTGTGCAGCTCCCCCCTCAGCCCCCCTGATCTCGATCCAGAGATATGCGGGAGACCCCAGGCTCTCCCGGGTCTCTCCCTCCTTATTGGCTGAGGTGCCATTGGCTCCTACTGCTGTCAGTCACAGCCAGTGAAGAGGGGATGGGGCTGAGCTGTGCTCTCTATGACTTATGGATGCAGAGAGCCGACTCAATAGGAAGCACGCACCAGCGCAAGCAAGGGGAGGGGCCCACAGTTTGGGACCCGAGAAAAAAATACCCACTGCACAGAGCAGGTAAGTATAACATGTTTGTTATTTTTTTAGATACATATTTTCCTTTACAATCAATTTAAATAAGAATATGAATGCAGCCATAATATCTAAGAGAATGCGTATGCTATCATGTAATAAATGTTTGCTTTTGAGCTTAGTACCACTTTAAGTTTAGTCTTTCAGATTTTTGACCTGCATAGTAAACTGCTATTTTAATGTTTATAGATTTCTCTGTGGCTTTACTGTGTGCTGTACTTTATATTGTTGCATTTCACTGATTCAAACAATAATTTCCATCCCAGAGGATAACAAAGATTTGTTTAATGGAGATTAATGGGGTGTTTATATGCATGTGCTTTGTTTCAGCAAAAAGCCACAAGAAAGTTACTCTTCTATTAACTTCAAGTGGAATCTCATCTTTTCATCAGGTGTAGGAAAAGGATAATGTTACATTATATAGTATTATCCAATAAACACCATCTTCTGGGAATATGTTTTGAGCTCATTAATATCAAACATTAAAGTGACATTAAACCTAAAAGCAGAAATCAAACATAAAGCAGCTTCCCAATCTTTAACCAGTAGCCGATCAGCTGCTATTATTATACTGCGGCAGGTTGGCTCTCCTGGGCAAATTGCTGTATGTATAAGTCGGGCGTTTGGGCGCCTAGGGGGCGCAGTGGATTTGTTTTAGAACCGATTAGTCTCCAGGCCCAGGCCTATGAATTCTGGCCTGGACCTGGTGATCGGTTCTGCCGAATGAGAGACTGTCAGGCACAGGAAATGATGCCATCTCCCCTCATGGAACTCTTTTTGGTTCCAGAGAGAGTAAAGAGGACATATAACCGTGAGTTGCACAACAATACACTAACACCAGTACATGTAGGCACACTTGTCACCCCAGATTGCACCCCCAGTTAACCCCTTCACTCCCTGTCACTGTGGAGCCAATTGCTGTTTTCAGATTTTTCACTGATCACTGCATTGGTGTCATTTGTGACACTAATAAGTGTTAGGGCAGTTAGTAGTAGGTCCCAGTAGGTCTAGGGTACCCCCTAAACCCCCCTAATAAAGGTTTAACCCCTTGATTGCCCCCCAGTTAACTCTTTCACCCCCTGTCACCGCTGTCACTAATATAGTGTATAGATCTATATTCTGATCGCCGTATTAGTGTCACGGGTTAGCCAGTTAGTTGCTTAGTTTCACCGTCAGTCTTTTATAGCATTAGGGTACCCCCATATATTACCGAATAAAGGTTTTAACCCCTCAATCACGCCCAGTTAACACTTTTACCCCCTGTCACCAGTGATCACCGCATTAGTTTCATGGGTGACGCTTGTTAGTTCGTTATTTTTTTTTATAGCGTCAGGGCACCCGCCATATATTACCTAATAAAGGTTTAACCCCCTGATTGCCTGACGGATGACATGAGTTAGGTTTTAACGTCAGTTAGGGTCAGCCCCAGGCAGCGTCAGATTAGTGCCAGTAGTGCTAATACCCACGCACACACTATACACCTCCCTTAGTAGTATAATGTCTGAACGGATCAATATCTTTGATCTTATCAAAACTATATTAGCTATATTAGCAGTAGTTTAGGGTTCCCAAAAATGCAGCGTTAGCGGGATCATCCCAGATACCTGCTAGCACCTGCATTTGGCCCCACCGCCCAGCCCAGTCCAGCCTACCCAAGTGCAGTATCAATCGATCACTGTCACTTACAAAACACAAAACACATAACTGCAGCATTTGTAAAGTCAGGCCTGATCCCTACGAACGCTAATGCCATGTACACACGGTTGGATTTTCCGAAGGAAAAAGTGCGATCGGATTGTGTTGTCGGAAATTCCGATTGTGTGTGGGCTCCATCAGACTTTTTCCATCAGAATTTCCGACACACAAAGTTTGAGAGCAGGATATAAAATTTTCCGACAACAAAATCTGATCGTTTAAATTCCGATCGTATGTACACAAATCCGACGCACAAAGTGTCACGCATGCTCAGAATAAATTAAGACATGAAAGCTATGGGCTACTGCCCCATTTATAGTCTTGACGTACGTGTTTTACGTCACTGCATTCAGAACGATCGAATTTTTCAAAAACTTTGTGCGACCGTGTGTATGCAAGACAAGAGTGGCCCAAAATCCGTCGGAAAAAATCCGATGGATTTTGTTGTCGGAATGTCAGATCAATGTCTGATCGTGTGTACAGGGCATAACAGATTTTTGGTAGTGATTGAAGCAGGCTTTGATAGTCAGGTGCTCTTTTTGCCTGTGATTTGCACTAGTTGTAACAGTAAATTCAGAAGCCACAATGTCCAATCGAAGGTACACTAGTGAAGAGGCCTACACGTTTCTGAGCATGGCAGATGAGAGTGAAGAGAAAGTCACCCATCTGTCAGATTCAGGCTCAGAATATGAACCCGTAGACAGCAGCGGCACCCTGACAGATAGCACTGACGACAGAGTAGTGGTCTCTTCTAAGGTCAAGCGTACTCGACCCCGTTCTTCTTCTGTTGTTGAGGTGCAAGAACCGCAGGGCTCTCATATGGAGCAGAGAGCCAGTACTAGTGCCGTTCATCATTCTGATGAACTGGCAAACACCAGTGGCCTAGTTACACCCTGGTTGTAGTAAAACCAGCACTGCAGCACCACGTGGTGACGTGGTGAGTCCTATAAGTGCAGTTCAAGCTGGTGTGGTGGCTAGCACATGTAGTGTCCCGCAACCACAAAGAAGACAAACACAGGCCCATCTAGCCCACAGTGCCCTTCCCGCTGCATTTGCCCATCCTAATTGGGAGCCCACCACTTCTGCTGCACTCGTACTTCCCCCCATTCACTGGCCAACCTGGAATTCAGGTGGAAACAGTTGATTTTACTTCACTTGATTTTTAGTCGCTGTTTTTCACAGAAGATCTCTATAGATCTATTGTGGACCAAAGCTGGTCAATTCATCGCCGCTAATCCCCAGTTGACCCTTGCCAGAGATTGGAAACCTGTTACGGTTTCCGAATTTAAGACCTTTCTGGGCCTATCCCTCCTCATGGGCATAATTAAAATGAGTGAATTGCGGTCATATTGGTCCACTGACCCAATTCACCATATGCCCGTGTTCTCTGTATCCATGACCAGGGCTAGATACGAGCAGATCTTGCAGTTTATGCACTTCAAAGACAATGAACTCTGTCATCCTCAGGGTGACCTTGGATTTGATTGGCTCTACAAAATTCAGCCCCTTGTAAACCACTTCAACCAACAGTTTGCAGCCTTGTTTACTCCCGATCAAGTTGTCTGCATTGATGAGTCCCTGATTAAGTTTTCTGGCCGTTTGTCTTTCAAACAGTATCTTCCCAGCAAGCGTGCCAGATATGGGGTCAAGTTGTATAAGCTCTGTGACAGGGCAACAGGCTATACATATAGTTTTATGGTTTACAAGGGAAAAGATAGTTACGTAGAGCCTGAGAACTGCCCAGACTACATAGGGAGCGCTGGCAAGATTGTTTGGGACTTGGTGTCACCCTTATTTGGAAAGGGGTACCACTTGGAGTCCTGACTTAGACTGGGGGAGAGAGCCTGCTTGAGATGCAATAATTTGCTCGCAGTGAAGTGGAGGGATTCACGTAAAGTTTTTGTTCTGTTCTCCCTTCATGCAGATATGACAATCCAAATTCCAGCGGCGACTGGTGTTGTGGAGAAACCCCTCTGTGTCCACGAATACAACCTTAATATGGGAGAGGTGGACCTCAACGACCAGTTGATGGCACCATACTTAATTGCTCATAAAGCCAGACGCTAGTACAAAAAAGTGTCTGTATACCTATTTCAATTGGCTCAGCTGAACGCTTATGTGCTATACAAAGCATCAGAACGAACTGGATCCTTCCTTAAATTCCAGGAAGAGGTCATCACAACCCTTCTGTTTCCAGACAGTGCTGTACTCCAACTTCCCAATGCAAATACAGTGAGCCGGCTGCATGAGAGACATTTTCTGTATGTCCTCCGCAGTACCCCTACCCAATGAACCCCCCAAAGAAGATGTCGTGTCTGAAGGAAACACAGATACAGGCGTGACACCCACTTTTATTGTCCCTCTTGTCCTGACCAACTTGGTCTCTGCATCAGTGAATTTTTCCAATGCTACCACACACTAGTGGAGTATTAGCGTAGGGTACAGCACTGCACAGTCCTAGGACACACTTTCACAGGTATGTAATTCTTTAATACTCTACTGTTTACCATGTTTTATTTTTAATCATTATTTTCTTTGTAGGTACGCCATTCAGCTGCAGCACTGATTTATCTATCTTGACAGCAACAGCAATTGCTCTTACCATACGTAAATCAGCGACTGCAGCTCTGTAAGAGGTGATTTCACCACCACAGTTGAAAAAAAGAGCACATATGCGGAAACAAGGGGCCAGGGTGGAGGCGCGATTTGCCCCTAACATTAGGGGCGGTTTTCCCCCATGCTTTGGCATATATTTTTTACTCTGTTTTTGGCACAGCAATAAAAAAAAGTTGTTTTAGTGAGTTAATGTTTTATTGTTACCATTGTTTGCTTTTCAGGTATGCCATCCAGCTGCAGCACTGATTTATGTATCTTGACAGCAACATCGTTTGCTCTCACGATACGTAAATCAGCGACTCCAGCGATGTAGGAGGTAATTTTACTGCCACAGTTAAAAAAAAACGGTGCATGTATGCCCATCATTAGAAGTGGGTGGATGCAGGGCGGTATTCTAATGGTGGGCATACCCACCGATCAACCTCTTTTTTTTGTTCAGCCTACAGGCTGCATGAAAAAAAACACATTACAATATATGCCCAACAAGGAACAGCAACGTACTGGTATGTTGCTGGACTTTGAGGGGTTATACCAGAATGATGCCTGCAGGTTTAGGTATCATCTTGGTATTGTTCTTTTCAGCCAGTGGTTGGCTTTCATGTAAAAGCAATCCTAGTGGCTAATTAGCCACTAGACTGCTTTTACAAGCAGTGGGAGGGAATGTCCCCACCGTCTTCCATGATTTTCTCTGGTTCTCCAGTCCCAATGGGGAACCTAAGAATGCAGCCGGTGATTCTGCCAGCTGACCATAGAGCTGATCAAAGACCAGAACAGCTCCAATCATCTCTATAGCCTAAGAAACCAGAAGCTTTTTATGACTTTCGCTGGATTTAAACAGCGCCATTGGGAAATTGGGAAAGCATCTTATCACACCAATCTTGGTGTGGTCAGATGCTTTGAGGCAGAGGAGAGATCTAGAGTCTAATAGACCACAATTTTTTTTTTAAAGAGTACCTGTCATTACCTATTGCTATTATAGGGGATATTTATATTCCATGTGATAACAATAAAAATGATAAAAAAAAGAAAGGAACAGTGTAAAAATAAAAAAAGAAGGCAAAATAAATAATAATAATAAAAAAAGCACCCCTGTCTCCCCATGCTTGTGATCAAAGGTGAACGTCTCATGTCATATGTAAACAGCAATTGCACCATGCATGTGAGGTATCACCGCGAACATCAGATTGAGGGCAGTAATTTTAGCAGTAGGCCTCCTCTGTAAATCTAAAGTGGTATCCTTTAAAAATGTATGTAGTTTGTTGCCGCTGCACGGTTATGCGCAATTTTAAAGCATGTTGTGTTTGGTATCTATGTACTTGGCATAAGATCATCTTTTATATTTTACCAAACATTTAGGCAATATAGTGTATTTTAGTGCAATAAAATTAAAAAAAAGTTTTTTTTCCCCAAAAAATTGCGTTTGAAAAATCGTTGCTCAAATACTGTGTGAAAAAAAAATGCAACACCCACCATTTTAATCTGTAGGGCCTTTGCTTTAAAAAATATATATAATGTTTAGGGGTTCATTTTCTAGCAAAAAAAATTGTTGTCAGAAAGGGCTTTGTCTTCAAGTGGTTAGAAGAGTGGGTGATGTGTGGCATAAGCTTCTAATGTTGTGCATAAAATACCAGGACAGTTCAAAACCCCCCAAATGACCTAATTTTGGAAAGTAGACACCCCAAGCTATTTGCTGAGAGGCATGTTGATTCCATGGAATATTTTATATTTTGCCACAAGTTTCGGGAAAAGTACAATTTTTTTTTTTACACAAAGTTGTCACTAAATGATATATTGCTCGCACATGACATGGGTATATGTGGAATTGCACCCTAAAATACATTCTGCTGCTTCTCCTGAGTACGAGGATACCACATATGTGGGACTTTTTGGGAGCCTAGCCACGTACAGTCACCGCCTTCAGGATTTCTAGGGGCGTTAAATGGGGATTTTACTCCTCACTACCTATCACAGTTTCAGATGCCCTGAAATGTAAAAATAGCACAAACCCCCCCAAATGACCCAATTTAGGAAAGTAGACACCGCAAGGTATTTGCTAACTGGCATTATTGAGGATTTTGCAGCTCTCAAATGTTTTTGAAAATGAAGAATGAAAAGGAACATTTTTTTTTTTAATTTTCAAAACTTTGTGACAAAAAGCGAGATCTGCAAAACACTCAACATGCCTCTCAGCAAATAGCTTGGGGTGTCTACTTTCCAAAATGGGGTCATTGGGGGGGGGGATTGGTGCTATCTTGGCATATCATGGCATCCGAAACTTTGAAAGGTAGTGAGGAAGTGAAATCACCATTTTACGCCTTTAGAAAGCCTGAAGGCAGTGCTTGGTTTTTGGGGTCCTGTACATTGCTAGGCTCCCAAAATGTCTCAAACATGTGGTATCCCTGTACTCAGGAGTACCAGCACAATGTAATTTGGGGCGTATTTGCACATATGCCCATGGCATGTTTGAGCAATATATAATTTCAGTGACAGCTTTGTGTAAAAAATTTTGACATTTTTCAAACACTTGTGACAAAAATTTTTAATATTTAATGTGCTCAACATGCCTCTCAGCACAGTCCTTGGGTTGTCTACTTTTGAATATGGGGTCATTTGGGGGGGGGGGGGGGTTGTACTGCCCTGCCATTATAGCACCTCAACAAATGAGATAGGCAATCATAAACTAAAAGTTGCGTAAATTCCAGAAAATGTACCCTAGTTTGTAGACGCTATAACTTTTGTGCAAACCAATAAATATACGCTTATTGAATTTTTTTTTTACTCAAGACATGTGGCTGAATGCATTTTGCCCTAAATGTATGATTAAAATTGAGTTTATTGGGGGTGTGGCTAGCCGGCGCGGTGTATGGACGCTCACTGAAAGAGCTCCTCTCTGCCAAGGGCCATCAGACACTCAAACAGCGACTTTCAGCCTAGGAATTTCACAGCCACCTAAGCGGTTCAGCTGGGGGAACATCAGAGATGACTTCCAGGAAAAGAAAAGAGGATATTTACCCCAATAAGCTGCCTGATTACTTCATGTGGCAGCGGCGGTCTCCTGAGCAAGATGGCGGCGGCAAGCAGGGGAAAGGCACACGAGGCTCTCACTCACAGAACGGCGCTGCACAGGGGAGAAGAGCAAGCAGAGCATACACTTCACCTACCGCTGAGCAGTACTCCCTGCCTCCATCAGCCTCATCCAGCCCAGCCAAAAGCAAGCCAAAGTTGGATCACACAGAGGAGGAAGATGATGAGGTAAGCTTGCACTCATCTCAGGATGATACCAGAGAACTGCAAGACTCCATAACTGACTTCCCTACCGCCAATACACCAATTATGAACACCACACTTAAAGACATGCTGATTTCTCTCAGATCCACATTGCATGCTGACATTCAATCATTGACTAGACAATTTAAGTCTGAAATATCTTCAGTAAACAAGAGAATATCGCATGTTGAAACAAAAATGGGTGAATTCGCTTGCACCTTTAATGATCTAGTGGATGCCCACAATGATAGAGATGATGACATGATGCAACTAAAACTAAAATTAGCAAATTTAGAAGATAGGTCCAGAAGAAACAACGTTAAAATACGCGGAATACCTGAATCAGTTAGAAATCCTGATCTGAAACCTCACTTTATTCAAATGCTGAAATCTGCCCTCCCAGAAGTTCCTCATGAGGAACTAGTGGTGGATCGTATCCACAGGCTGCCAAAGCCTAAACATGTAGCCGCCCACCTTCCCAGGGACACTATTGTCAGAATACATTTTTATTATGTCAAAGATCAGTTTATGGCAGCCACAAGAAACCGTGATTCCCTTCCAGAGGAGTTCCAAGAAATTTCCTTTTGCACCGACCTATCAGCCTTCACCATGCAACAGAGGCGTCAACTAGCCTCTATCACGAAGCCATTGAATAATCACCATATCACCTATAGGTGGATATACCCAGCAAAACTCATGATAACAAGAGAAGGAACCACACATGTGATCTCTAACATCAAAGATGGCCTCAGCCTCCTGCGGGATTGGCAAATCATTCTTCCTGATGCAGACGACCAAGCCAACCATGGCTAGATAAAAAGAGGCCCACAAACCAGATCTACCTCTAGGTAACCGCTACTGCTATTATATCCCTGATGGCCCCGGGGATTGCCACCTTTCGTTTACCTGTTAAACACCCCTCGATCGAGCGGTTATTCCTACCGCACTGATTCTTTTAAGAATCAAGTTTGTTTGTTATTGTTAACTGTTCTCTTTTCTCCAAGAAGTCTCCAAGAATAGGACCATCCCTACATAACCCAAGGAATCGTATACTACATCACCTGAACAGCAATTCCACTCGCAGCACTTCAACTCAGCATCCACAACAGCTACCACCGGAGAGTTCCCGAAACCGCAAGTCCCACTTTACAGACCACCACACTGCCAGCATTTGGTCATCACCTTCTGGATCAGACCTGAGTCATCCATCGACCTTAAGGTAACAAGCATCTACATAGTTATCATACCTTATAACTAAGCACATCAGGAACCCACACCATGCCAATCAAAATTGTATCCCTCAATGTAAAAGGCTTAAACAGCCCATACAAACGGCAAATGGCCTGGAAAGAAGCTAAAAGTCTTCATTGTGATGTGATATGTTTCCAAGAAACCCACTTTGCAGTAAACAAACCGCCTAACTTTCAAAACCGCCAATTCCCACACATCTTCCAAGCAAATTACACCTCAAAAAAAGGGGTGTCGCCATAGCTATCAAAGACACTGTGCAATTCCAGAGTCTAGATATCCATTCGGACTTTTCAGGCAGATTCATCATCCTAGTATGTGAACTGAACGGCAAAAAATTCACCTTAGTGAACATTTATCTTCCCAACACCAAACAACTATCCTTTCTAAAAAAAGTATGGAAAAAAGTCTCATCGATGCAACAAGGCCATACCATTCTGTGTAGAGACTTTAACGCTGTCCCTAACAGAGATCTAGATGTTTCCAGCCAGACCAAGAATTCAAGAATCAGAGTGACTCTGAAAGAATTCATATCATCCTCCGGTTTGTATGATGTCTGGAGGTGCCAACATTCCTCAGAAAAGGACTTTACTTTTTTTTCCAGCATTCACCATACATATTCACGTATAGATTTGTTTTTAGTAGATAGATTTATCCTACAACAGATTACTAAATCTGAACTACATTGTATTACATGGTCGGACCATGCTCCGATATCAGTGGTTGTGGGGGACCGCTGTGCCGAGACCAGGGCTAACAGATGGCGCAATGACAAAAAAATGACATTATCCCAACCGCAAAATCTAACGAAAATCGAAAAAGCAATAAAAGAATTCTTTGCCATCAACGCCCCCTCGGTCAGCGATCCCTTCACACTATGGAATGCTCATAAAGTTTATATAAGAGGTCTACTCATACAGATGAGTGCTAGAGCAAAAAGACAAAGATTAGAAAAACTCAATACTATACTAGCTCAAATCCAACAGTTAGAAAACTTAAATAAACAACATACCACGCAAAATAAGAGAGAAGCATTGTTCATGTCCAGGCAAGAACTGCGAACTTTCCTGATATCACGTCATAACCATCAATTGAGATCACTTAAAGCCCAGTCATATAGATACGGGAATAAAGCAGGAAAGTCCCTAGCCACACAACTAAAAGAAAAAACTATTAAACAAAAAATCTCCTACCTTACTAACCCCAAATCCAACAAAAAAGTTAATAACCCACAAGAAATAGCCAATGCATTTAGCGATTACTATGAAGAACTATATAATCTTAACAAGGACCCAGACACTTTTCAGCCCAACGACACGGTGATTTCAGAATTTCTGGAGTCAATACATCTCCCTAAAATATCACCAGAAGATTTGGCATATATAAACCAACCATTTACGCTAAAAGAAACAAATGACGCCATCAAACGCCTCCCCCGCAACAAAGCCCCGGGCCCGGACGGTTATTCTTCAGAATATTATCAACTATTCTCCCCCATTCTAACTCCCCAATTACTCCCTGTTTTTGAAGCTGCAACAACTTCAGCAAAATTTCCCCCAGAAATGCTTACAGCCACAATCATAACTCTCCCTAAACCAGGCAAAGAACCCAACCTTCCACCAAATTTTCGGCCAATATCCTTATTAAATGTAGATGTTAAACTGCATGCTAAACTGATAGCAAATAGATTATCACGCATTTTGCCCAACTTAATAAACTATGACCAGGTGGGATTTGTGATGGGTCGCCAGACCACAGATGCCACCAGAATTTTCTTCATTTGGTGGAGGAGAACAAAGAGCCTTCTCTGCTTCTAGCCTTGGATGCAGAGAAGGCCTTTGATAGGGTGCATTGGGGTTACTTGTCCAAAGTCCTAGATAAGTTTGGTCTGGTCGGTCCATTGCAAAATGCAATAATGGCACTATATTCTTCACCATCCGCATTTGTGTATACAGAAGGCATGTTCTCTAAACCATTTCTCATCACAAACGGAACAAGACAGGGGTGCCCTCTATCCCCCATAATTTTTACCATGCTTATGGAACCATTAGCGGAAAAAATAAGGTCCCATCCCTCCATACATGGTATCACGTCACAAGAACACCACCACAAGATCTCATTATTTGCAGACGATGTTATTCTAACCTTATCGAACCCAGACAAATCATTACCCACAGCACATGAAGTCCTTGCACAATTCAGTAAAATATCTTATTATAAAGTTAATGCATCCAAATCCAGCATTTTAGGAATACATATACATAAAAAACTTGAAAACCACCTCTAACACTCCCTACCATATCCTTGGACAAATGAATCAATCAATTACCTAGGTATTAAGCTAACTTACCTAATATCAAAAACATACACCATCAATTATAACCCACTTCTATCCTCCCTTCAGCCAGAACTATCTAGACTAGGAAAGCATCACTTGACGTGGCTAGGCCGAATAGCAGCATACAAAATGCTCATCCTACCAAAATTAATATACATATTCAGAGTTTTACCAATACCAGCACCAGCATCATTCTTTAGATCAATGCAAAAACAATTATCTGACAAAAAGCGAGATCTGCAAAACACTCAACATGCCTCTCAGCAAATAGCTTGGGGTGTCTACTTTCCAAAATGGGGTCATTGGGGGGGGGGGATTGGTGCTATCTTGGCATATCATGGCATCCGAAACTTTGAAAGGTAGTGAGGAAGTGAAATCACCATTTTACGCCTTTAGAAAGCCTGAAGGCAGTGCTTGGTTTTTGGGGTCCTGTACATTGCTAGGCTCCCAAAATGTCTCAAACATGTGGTATCCCTGTACTCAGGAGTACCAGCACAATGTAATTTGGGGCGTATTTGCACATATGCCCATGGCATGTTTGAGCAATATATAATTTCAGTGACAGCTTTGTGTAAAAAATTTTGACATTTTTCAAACACTTGTGACAAAAATTTTTAATATTTAATGTGCTCAACATGCCTCTCAGCACAGTCCTTGGGTTGTCTACTTTTGAATATGGGGTCATTTGGGGGGGGGGGGGGGTTGTACTGCCCTGCCATTATAGCACCTCAACAAATGAGATAGGCAATCATAAACTAAAAGTTGCGTAAATTCCAGAAAATGTACCCTAGTTTGTAGACGCTATAACTTTTGTGCAAACCAATAAATATACGCTTATTGAATTTTTTTTTTACTCAAGACATGTGGCTGAATGCATTTTGCCCTAAATGTATGATTAAAATTGAGTTTATTGGGGGTGTGGCTAGCCGGCGCGGTGTATGGACGCTCACTGAAAGAGCTCCTCTCTGCCAAGGGCCATCAGACACTCAAACAGCGACTTTCAGCCTAGGAATTTCACAGCCACCTAAGCGGTTCAGCTGGGGGAACATCAGAGATGACTTCCAGGAAAAGAAAAGAGGATATTTACCCCAATAAGCTGCCTGATTACTTCATGTGGCAGCGGCGGTCTCCTGAGCAAGATGGCGGCGGCAAGCAGGGGAAAGGCACACGAGGCTCTCACTCACAGAACGGCGCTGCACAGGGGAGAAGAGCAAGCAGAGCATACACTTCACCTACCGCTGAGCAGTACTCCCTGCCTCCATCAGCCTCATCCAGCCCAGCCAAAAGCAAGCCAAAGTTGGATCACACAGAGGAGGAAGATGATGAGGTAAGCTTGCACTCATCTCAGGATGATACCAGAGAACTGCAAGACTCCATAACTGACTTCCCTACCGCCAATACACCAATTATGAACACCACACTTAAAGACATGCTGATTTCTCTCAGATCCACATTGCATGCTGACATTCAATCATTGACTAGACAATTTAAGTCTGAAATATCTTCAGTAAACAAGAGAATATCGCATGTTGAAACAAAAATGGGTGAATTCGCTTGCACCTTTAATGATCTAGTGGATGCCCACAATGATAGAGATGATGACATGATGCAACTAAAACTAAAATTAGCAAATTTAGAAGATAGGTCCAGAAGAAACAACGTTAAAATACGCGGAATACCTGAATCAGTTAGAAATCCTGATCTGAAACCTCACTTTATTCAAATGCTGAAATCTGCCCTCCCAGAAGTTCCTCATGAGGAACTAGTGGTGGATCGTATCCACAGGCTGCCAAAGCCTAAACATGTAGCCGCCCACCTTCCCAGGGACACTATTGTCAGAATACATTTTTATCATGTCAAAGATCAGTTTATGGCAGCCACAAGAAACCGTGATTCCCTTCCAGAGGAGTTCCAAGAAATTTCCTTTTACACCGACTTATCAGCCTTCACCATGCAACAGAGGCGTCAACTAGCCTCTATCACGAAGCCATTGAATAATCACCATATCACCTATAGGTGGATATACCCAGCAAAACTCATGATAACAAGAGAAGGAACCACACATGTGATCTCTAACATCAAAGATGGCCTCAGCCTCCTGCGGGATTGGCAAATCATTCTTCCTGATGCAGACGACCAAGCCAACCATGGCTAGATAAAAAGAGGCCCACAAACCAGATCTACCTCTAGGTAACCGCTACTGCTATTATATCCCTGATGGCCCCGGGGATTGCCACCTTTCGTTTACCTGTTAAACACCCCTCAATCGAGCGGTTATTCCTACCGCACTGATTCTTTTAAGAATCAAGTTTGTTTGTTATTGTTAACTGTTCTCTTTTCTCCAAGAAGTCTCCAAGAATAGGACCATCCCTACATAACCCAAGGAATCGTATACTACATCACCTGAACAGCAATTCCACTCGCAGCACTTCAACTCAGCATCCACAACAGCTACCACCGGAGAGTTCCCGAAACCGCAAGTCCCACTTTACAGACCACCACACTGCCAGCATTTGGTCATCACCTTCTGGATCAGACCTGAGTCATCCATCGACCTTAAGGTAACAAGCATCTACATAGTTATCATACCTTATAACTAAGCACATCAGGAACCCACACCATGCCAATCAAAATTGTATCCCTCAATGTAAAAGGCTTAAACAGCCCATACAAACGGCAAATGGCCTGGAAAGAAGCTAAAAGTCTTCATTGTGATGTGATATGTTTCCAAGAAACCCACTTTGCAGTAAACAAACCGCCTAACTTTCAAAACCGCCAATTCCCACACATCTTCCAAGCAAATTACACCTCAAAAAAAAGGGGTGTCGCCATAGCTATCAAAGACACTGTGCAATTCCAGAGTCTAGATATCCATTCGGACATTTCAGGCAGATTCATCATCCTAGTATGTGAACTGAACGGCAAAAAATTCACCTTAGTGAACATTTATCTTCCCAACACCAAACAACTATCCTTTCTAAAAAAAGTATGGAAAAAAGTCTCATCGATGCAACAAGGCCATACCATTCTGTGTAGAGACTTTAACGCTGTCCCTAACAGAGATCTAGATGTTTCCAGCCAGACCAAGAATTCAAGAATCAGAGTGACTCTGAAAGAATTCATATCATCCTCCGGTTTGTATGATGTCTGGAGGTGCCAACATTCCTCAGAAAAGGACTTTACTTTTTTTTCCAGCATTCACCATACATATTCACGTATAGATTTGTTTTTAGTAGATAGATTTATCCTACAACAGATTACTAAATCTGAACTACATTGTATTACATGGTCGGACCATGCTCCGATATCAGTGGTTGTGGGGGACCGCTGTGCCGAGACCAGGGCTAACAGATGGCGCAATGACAAAAAAATGACATTATCCCAACCGCAAAATCTAACGAAAATCGAAAAAGCAATAAAAGAATTCTTTGCCATCAACGCCCCCTCGGTCAGCGATCCCTTCACACTATGGAATGCTCATAAAGTTTATATAAGAGGTCTACTCATACAGATGAGTGCTAGAGCAAAAAGACAAAGATTAGAAAAACTCAATACTATACTAGCTCAAATCCAACAGTTAGAAAACTTAAATAAACAACATACCACGCAAAATAAGAGAGAAGCATTGTTCATGTCCAGGCAAGAACTGCGAACTTTCCTAATATCACGTCATAACCATCAATTGAGATCACTTAAAGCCCAGTCATATAGATACGGGAATAAAGCAGGAAAGTCCCTAGCCACACAACTAAAAGAAAAAACTATTAAACAAAAAATCTCCTACCTTACTAACCCCAAATCCAACAAAAAAGTTAATAACCCACAAGAAATAGCCAATGCATTTAGCGATTACTATGAAGAACTATATAATCTTAACAAGGACCCAGACACTTTTCAGCCCAACGACACGGTGATTTCAGAATTTCTGGAGTCAATACATCTCCCTAAAATATCACCAGAAGATTTGGCATATATAAACCAACCATTTACGCTAAAAGAAACAAATGACGCCATCAAACGCCTCCCCCGCAACAAAGCCCCGGGCCCGGACGGTTATTCTTCAGAATATTATCAACTATTCTTCCCCATTCTAACTCCCCAATTACTCCCTGTTTTTGAAGCTGCAACAACTTCAGCAAAATTTCCCCCAGAAATGCTTACAGCCACAATCATAACTCTCCCTAAACCAGGCAAAGAACCCAACCTTCCACCAAATTTTCGGCCAATATCCTTATTAAATGTAGATGTTAAACTGCATGCTAAACTGATAGCAAATAGATTATCACGCATTTTGCCCAACTTAATAAACTATGACCAGGTGGGATTTGTGATGGGTCGCCAGACCACAGATGCCACCAGAATCTTCTTCATTTGGTGGAGGAGAACAAAGAGCCTTCTCTGCTTCTAGCCTTGGATGCAGAGAAGGCCTTTGATAGGGTGCATTGGGGTTACTTGTCCAAAGTCCTGGATAAGTTTGGTCTGGTCGGTCCATTGCAAAATGCAATAATGGCACTATATTCTTCACCATCCGCATTTGTGTATACAGAAGGCATGTTCTCTAAACCATTTCTCATCACAAACGGAACAAGACAGGGGTGCCCTCTATCCCCCATAATTTTTACCATGCTTATGGAACCATTAGCGGAAAAAATAAGGTCCCATCCCTCCATACATGGTATCACGTCACAAGAACACCACCACAAGATCTCATTATTTGCAGACGATGTTATTCTAACCTTATCGAACCCAGACAAATCATTACCCACAGCACATGAAGTCCTTGCACAATTCAGTAAAATATCTTATTATAAAGTTAATGCATCCAAATCCAGCATTTTAGGAATACATATACATAAAAAACTTGAAAACCACCTCTAACACTCCCTACCATATCCTTGGACAAATGAATCAATCAATTACCTAGGTATTAAGCTAACTTACCTAATATCAAAAACATACACCATCAATTATAACCCACTTCTATCCTCCCTTCAGCCAGAACTATCTAGACTAGGAAAGCATCACTTGACGTGGCTAGGCCGAATAGCAGCATACAAAATGCTCATCCTACCAAAATTAATATACATATTCAGAGTTTTACCAATACCAGCACCAGCATCATTCTTTAGATCAATGCAAAAACAATTATCTAACTTTGTATGGGCAGGGAAAAGACCAAGATGCTCCCCTGAAACTCAAACTAAAAACAAAACGGTTGGAGGCATGGGTTTACCAATCCTGAAAGACTATCACACAGCGGCAGTTCTGGACCAACTTAAAAATTGGTTCTCTAACCCTACTACTAAACCATGGTGTCACTTGGAAATTGCACGTTTAAACAAGACGTCACCATTATCATTTCTAATGGCCAATAAAGTACATAAGCAAAATAGAAGACCCCTCCCACTAACCATGCAAGCGATACTACAATCTTGGGAAGAGATCAACATTATAGGGAATGAATTTTACCCCTCAACAATGATACCCATTCCCCTTGACACACTGCAATGGATAATTCCCAACATTAACCTTCGCAACTGGTACAAAGCAAACATAAAAAACATAGGGGACATCATGTGTGGCAATAGACCGTTACCGTTTAGTAAGATACAAGAGAAATTTAATCTCAATAATTCCGAATTCCTAACATATACCCAGATCACTTCATACCTTCATGAGGCTAAGGCCACACATGAGCCCATAGTGGAGAAGATATGGACCTTCCTCCAATCCAAGAACCCCAGTATAAAAGGAATAAAATTGATCTACAATTATCTTCATTCTAAAGATGTGTTTATAAAAAATAACAAGATTCTCAAATGGGAAAGGGAATTAGGCAAAGAGTTCACAGACTTACAATGGAAACAGGCGATCACTAACAATCGCAAATTCTCCAGATGTGCTAATTATAAGGAACTATCACAAAAACTATTGATAAGATGGTACTACACACCGTATATAACGGCAAAATTTTCTAAAGACAACTCCAATCTATGCTGGAGAGAGTGCGGACAGATAGGGACCCTGGCACATATGCTATGGTCATGCCCAGTAATCAAAAAATTTTGGTGGAGGGTCCATGATTTGCTATCTAAAATAACAAATAGCACGGTAGCCCCAAACATAGAACAAGCTATTCTAGGACTAAATATGGACTTTTTTAAACCTGAACATAGATGTATAGTAACACAAGTCTTGCTGGCAGCAAGAATGGAACTAATATATAGATGGAAATTTGTTAATGTACCTACTATTAAAGATATAAAATCTAAACTCAACACTATAATAGAATATGAAAAAATTCTAGCATACAGGGATGGTACCTTTTCAAAGTTTGAATCTAACTGGTCCCCATGGAAACTTCTTCTCTCCTCTAATTATCTGTTTTAACTCCTTTATTTACCATTTAAACTAGCTGAACCAATAAGCTATACAAGTAACATGTCTAAGTGTTCCCCGAATCATACTGACCATTTTATTTTTTTGGAATGTTTACTGGATTGATAACACAGTGGGGGGGGGGGGGGGGCGATTCCTGTGTGAGCACAGTGTGTTCCCATTGGGGTGCCCGGGAATCCCCCTTTCCCTTGACATATACTTGGTACTTCCTATTACATATCCAAATCATTATGGGACACAAGTAACTAACCCTACTCCACAGTTTCTTCATAACAATAAAGCAATAATATCTAAGATATATTGATATCGCTACGCACATATTTAAAGTGTATACTAAAATTTGTTCCTATTACTATTTCTGATTGTTCTTTGTACAGATAGTACAGATTCGTTCCATATTCTTCCTGTATGATTGCATTTATTTGTAACTAAAAACCTTTTCAATAAAAATTATTTGAATAAAAAAAATTGAGTTTATTGTATTTTTTTAAAACAAAAAGAAGAAAATATAATTTTTTTCAAAGTTTTTGGTCTTTTTTCATTTATTGTGCAAAAAATAAAAACCGTAGAGGTGATCAAATACCACCAAAAGAAAGCTGTATTTGGAAAAAAAAGGACACAAATTTTGTTTAGGTACAGCATTGCATGACTGCGCAATTGCCAGTTAAAGCAGTGCAGTGCCAAATTGTAAAAAGTGCTCTGGTTAGGAAGGGGGCAAATCCTTTCCGGGGCTGAAGTGGTAAAATGTGGTGTCTGCATTTGTTTTTTGTTTATTTTTTTAGCTTGTTTTCCCTTTTATTTTCACCTGGTGATTTGACCAATAACATTGTTGTTTTTCAGTCTTTATTTACTAGACCAAGCTGTTCAGCAAAAATAGTAATTAGAGGGTTGAGACAAACCATTTAAAGGCTTATTTCACCTTTTACAAAAACAGACCTATGAAGGCAGTAGTACCCAGTATTTTTAAATACATTGGGGGAATTCAATAAAGCTGCTGCACCATTTTTTCTGGCGTTAATTGCTCTTGTATTGTGTTGGGTTCAATTCAAAAAACATCTGCGTCAGTTTTGACTCTGACAATGACTTGTGTGCCAAATTTGGGTAGTTCTAATTTGCGCCACTTTCACATTGTAGCACAACACCTGCACCAACTTCAAAATAAAATGCAGACAGTTCATCTTCCGAAAGTGGAGCTAAGTAAGACCAACTTTCTTTTGGTGTACAGAGACAGATTTTTTGAAAGTGTCTCACATGTGTTCTAAATGTGGCACAGCATGTATCAAATTCAAGCAAAACTTCTAGACATGTACATCCCTTATGAGGTCATGTGATACGTGATACAACATGTAAGACGGAAGCGTGGTGACGTCACATCTCATTCGATGGAAGACGCCCATTTTGGTACGCCTATTCTATTCCTATGGGTATTTGTAATATATATTTGAGTATATTTCTTGCCTTTTCCTTCTCCTTAATAAAACAATATTACACTATGGGAAGCCCCTTTATCTCTATTCTGTGCGTACCTATTGGGCCAAGAGATCAGCTAAGGGGACGTACATCTCAGACCTGGTGAGATTCATGGGACCTGAAGTTTTGTACCAGTTGAATATTGACATCATTAAAATGCTTTTGACTTGTGAATCCAAAATATAAAAACGTATGGGTGCTAGGTATTGACTTTCCTCCAGTGACAAAAATATTAACGTAACCTTAAAAAGGAAAAATGTGAAATATAATAATACACCAAACTATAAATATTTACTTGTCCATATGACAGTCCAATACAGGTACCAATTTCCACCGGTGTAAATTGTAATGAGTACAAAAACTCCAAACTGTGCTCCAATCTTAATCATGCAATAGACTGTGTTACAAAATGTGTTCTCTTGTGATTCCCCGCCTCCCCTTTAGCATACTGACACTCACCAGATGCTTTGACCCAAATACTGTGTGCCTGTGCTTTGGTATAACAATCCCAAGCTCCTTGTTGTCTTATCTCCAATCACCTTAGGGAAAAAAGTTCGGAAACACTCTCATACTGCAACCAATATTTAAAGTTAAAATGTGTACTGTACAAGGTATTTGAATTAAACTCACATTTCCTCTTGCGTCATCAGCAAGCTGGACCTGTGTGTTATATGAGTCTAAGGATAAGGTGTGCGTGCATGACAGATGGTGGTGGAACACCATGGTGCACAATACTAAAGATTCACTGGTGCTTCTTAAAAATATATTTTGCGCCGCTTGGGGCAAAGGGACTGTCTTGGCACTTTACTTTACTTATATTTGTTGAATGGACTTATAGCACATTTTCTTCACTATTATTTAGGTATTTAGCACTTCCCTCTCGTTTCACAAAGGATATTTACTGTTTACGTTCATCATCTTTTCTTTATGCACTGTTTACTTATTTTATATTATTACGAATATTAGTGTAATAATTAGACTTATGCCAACCCCCAACCTTCCCCTGCTTAGCCATTAACTGGGAATACCAGTGTGCTGCTGTTTCTCCTCCCCTAGTTTTTCTGAGCTCGTTATGCAGCTGAGAACACAGGTATGTGATTATTATAAAAAAAAAAATTTCAATTTTTTAATGTATACACAAACGTTTTGCCTTTCATTTCTATTTATTTTAAACTGAATGTATTGTTTTACAGGGTGAGAATTCACATATACTTTAACCTGAATGACAGCTACAGAGCGGCCGGTCAGTTCTGGTAGGGCATCCTCCTGTAATCGTGCCTTCCACATGCCCACTGCAGCATGCGGGTGGTGCTCTCTGTGATCGCTCTATCTATAGGCACAGCTGATCACAGATTGGGGTAAAGGGCCAATCACAGCGGTCTTTTATTATTGTGATTGGTTCAGCTGATTACGATGTAAACACAAGCTGGTTATCAGCATTATTTGCTGACAGTGTAAGGAGAGGAGAGCCGATAACTGGCTAGTGTGAAAGGAACATCTACACTGATAATCAGTGCAGTCCAACAGCGCCCACCAATGCTGTCAATCAGTGCTCATCAGTGCTGCCAATCAGTGCCTCCTCATTAGTGTCACCTATCAGTGCCCATCAGTCTCACCTATCAGTGCCCACTAATGCCACCTATCAGTGCAGCCTCATCAGTGTTGCCTTATCAGTGTCCATCAGTGCAGCCTCATCAGCGCACATCAGTGAAGGAGAAAAATTACCAATTTGCAAAATTTTATAACAAACTATGAAAAACGTTTTTTTTCTTTTTTTTCAAAATTTTCTGTCTTTTTTCATGTATTAGGCAAAAAATAAAAAACCCAATGGTGATTAAATACCACAAAAAGAAAGCTTTATTTGTGGGGAAAAAAATTAAAAATGTTATGTGGGTACAGTGCTGCATGACTGCGCAATTATCATTCAAAATGTGACAGCACTGAAAGGTGAAAATTGGCCTGGGCTGGAAGGGGGTAAAAGGGGGGTAAAAGTTTCCAGTAGGCAAGTGCTTAAAGTGTATGTGGAAGAGGGGGACAAACAGCAGGGCGGTCGGAGGGAGGAGCCTGGTAAGGGCTCTGTGCACGGCGTGAGGATCCTGAGAGCCCTCTCCCTGCAGCTGAGAGGAATGAGCAGCCTGATGAGAAGGTGTAGGTAGCTTCCCTCCCCGCCCCTCCAGCCCATCACTCTCTGAGCTGTCTTGCGGTGTAAGTCAGAGGAAGCTCGTACCTGCGTCGGCCCGCATCTCCGCCCCCCCTACCCCTCCGTGGTCAGACGGGCTAGAAGGCTCATCGAGGACGGCGGGTTAGGAGAACCGGAAAACCGCGGAGATCGGAGCGCCTCGGAAGCGGCGGCAGCAGGGAAAACGGGGCGCTGCTGGGGGCTGCTTCAAGTCCCTGGCGGTGTTGCCGGCTGCAGAGAGCGGAGGAACCGGCCGAGGTGCACCGGGGAATTTCGGAGGAAAGAGCCAGGAAGGTGGGCGAGCGGAGCGAGGAGCAGCGGCAGCGGACACTGAAGAGCCGAGAGCAGTGAACAGCTGAGACCTCAGCGGGTCAGATAGACCTGGATAGACTGATATCATCAGAGTCAAGAACTAAGCGTTCACAGCACCAGAGGGCAGCAGCGAGCAGTAGTGTGCGTCCCTTTTTTGTTCCAACTTCAACAACAACTAAAAGATAAGTAACGTATATATTTTTTTCTCTTTTTTTTTTTTTTGGCTTTTTTCTATTGCAATTATCTTGAAGGGAACAAGCAAAGGATGAGTAATGGAATAAAGGAAAGGGAAAGGGAAAGAACATATTGAAATAAAATGGAATAAAATGGAATGAAAAGTGAAAGTAATGAAAGTAAATGAAGGTGAAAGAGCTGAATAAGTAGAAATAAGTGAGTTAAGTAAAACAAGAAGAACAGGGGGGGGGGACAGGGGAGAAGAGAAGGAGAAGGTGAAAAAGAGACAAGCCAACGGAAGAGTGGTCTCCCAGCCCCCACCTGCTTGCTGCTGCCGCTGCTGCAGTTTTTCCCCTTTCTTTTTTTTCTTCTCAAATGGTTCTAACTATAGGCTCGAAAGTACAAATTATAGAATAAGAAGAATTTTCATAGTAACAAAAAGGTGGAACATATAAGCACATACTGGAATTAGACTGCTGAATATATAAATCATCTTGCTAAATACTTGAATTAGATTGCATTATATCGCTAAAACATTTGAATTATTTTGCTGAGCACTTAAATATTATGGTTTAAACAATCGAACAGCACTAATGAATGCTTAATGTACTTAAAGTAGTAATTTAATCTCTGGAAAACGGGGACTACTCATATCTCATCAACTATCTCTATTATTGGATTGTGGGGAGGAGGGCGGGTATGAGAACGGAACAAAAGAAATATTAGTAAAAATAAGTAAAAAAAGTAAAAATAAGTCAGTTTAAGAAGGCTGGGAGACTTTCCACTAAGAGACCCCAACCAAGGGGTATTCTGGAAGGCAGCTTCGAAGATCTCATAATTCTAGCCGAAGAAATAAACATGAAGGGGAAAACAACAAGAAGTGCGGGAGCAATACCGAAATCACCTAGGACCAGCCTAGGCCCAAGCCCAGGCCCTATGAACAGGTATATACAGCAAGGATTCGGAGAAGGAGAGAAACAAGTGGGTTCAAAGGGCTGACAAACAGATATAAAAGAGAAGGACAACAAAGATAAAAAAGGCCAGCATAAAGTACAAACAGAAACCAGCCACCTCTCAGAACCCAGATTGGAGCCAGAAATGGGAGATGAAGACAGAGGAAAGGAGGAAGGACAACAAGGGCCACAGCTGCCAACAAAACAGGATATGGAAAAAATGTTCGCGGCACTAGAGAATTCCCTAAAAGCAGAGATGTCAACACTCCATAAAGATATGGGATATATGTTAAACAGAGTGGAAGAAGTAGAGATCAAAGTAGACCTACATCAAAAAAACATAAAGGAACTGGAAGACGAAATAAAGAAATTAAAACGGGAACATCAGGAACAATCATATAAAATAGAAGAGCAAGAAAATAGAGATAAAAAGAAAAACTTGAGAATACGTGGGTTACCGGAAACAGAACAAGCAGAAAATCTAATAGAAAAAATGAACAATCTCTTCAACCAAATCTTGGGAAAGGAAACAACTAACACAATAGGAATAGAAAGTGTCTTTCGAGTAAAAAAACCTCAAAGGTTCTCAAGGGAAACACCTAGAGATGTAATCGTACGCTTTGAAAAATGGGAAGAAAAAAAACAGATTTGGATAAACCTAAAGAGGAAAACACAAATAGAGTTTGCGGGAGGTAAATTACAAATATTTCAAGATCTATCTCAAGAAACGTTGAAAAGACGACGGATACTAAAACCATTATTAGAAATCCTCCGGGAGCAAGAAATTCAATACAACTGGGGTTTTCCAGCATGTCTAATAGCAAGGAAAAACGGAATAAGTGCGAGGCTAAGACATGTGGAGGAGATTCCGGACTTTTGCAACAAACTAGAAATCCCCTCCCCAGAACTGGAAAAATAGGCAAATAGACAGGAGCGAATAACGGCAGGAGATGACCTGCAGTGGCAAGTAAATTCAAGGATCAGACATCAAGATGTGGACTCTCGAGGAAATTAATATCTGAGAAAACACCACACAACGGTGCAAGGGGCCTTAGAGTGGAAAGGGGGGGGGGGGCTGGGGTTGATGGGATGGGAAAAAAGGAAAGTGAAAGGATTGGTAAAACACAACAAAAATGCAGGGAGAGGGAGACAGGGACTCACGGAGTGGACAGGGGGTCGCCCTATTAGTGCTTAGGCAGGGGGGGAATAGGGTGTCTTACAGAGCTCCGCCTCACAATAAATAGAGCAGAGGGGGCAGAGCGTGCCCCACAAAACAAAGTAAAACGCTCTCAGCTCTAGAGAATATGGGGGTAAAAAACCCATGTCAGAAAAAAAGGGAGGGGGAGGGTGGGAGGAGGGAAAAGGGAGGGAAGGAGGAAGGGGAGGGAAAGGTCTGAGTCACAGGAGTGGTTACATAGGCGCACCTATTTTGAGACAAGAGATGAGGAGACCCCGTGCGTCCGCTGGGTGTCCCCTCCATCCGGTCTTCCGGGGGGACCGGGTGGGGGGGAGGGCCGGAGGACGGGCGGGGAAGAAAAGGCACAAGAATAGAAAACGTAAACAGCATAAAAATAATCTCTTATAATGTCCGAGGACTAAATTCCCCAGGGAAGAGAAACATCATTCTCCGAGAACTAGAAAAAAGTAAAGCAGAAATAATTTTCCTACAGGAGACGCATATAACCCAAAACTCAAATGCCAAAATTTATTCAAGAAACATACCAACATGGTATCAAGGAGACTCGCCAATAAGAAGGGCCAAAGGAGTAGCCATCGGTATAGGGAAAAATGTACGTTTTCTAATAGATCAAAGGAAAATAGACCCGGAGGGTCGATATCTTTTTATTACAGGAACTATACACGGGGTAAAATATACATTGGCCAATGTCTACTGTCCTAATAAGAACCCTAAAAAATATTTCATAGATATAATTAAAATTCTAATGGAATTCAAGCAAGGAAAATTAATACTAGCTGGAGACTTCAACTTCAGCATGGATAATAAAATGGACAGTACCTCAAGAGTAAGGGACAAAGAGGTAAAACAACTAAAGAAATTAAAAAGAACACTGTATGAACAGCAACTAATAGACCCTTGGAGAATTCAGCACCCCAGCACAAAGGACTACACATTCTACTCAACAGTACACAAAAGTTACTCCAGATTGGATTACATCATGGTCGAACATAGAAACTTGGAAGAAATAGAAGAAACAAAAATAGGCATAATAACCGCCTCAGATCACAGCCCAGTAACCTTGAGAATTAAAATAAAAGGAGAAGTCCTTGAAAGGGGTCCATGGAGAATCAACAAAACTTTATTAGAAGACAGTGAGACCGAAAAAAGTATCATAGAAGAAATTAAAAGATATTTTGAGGAAAACAAAACACCAGAGGTATCGAAAGCAACAATATGGGAGGCGCATAAATCTGTTATTAGGGGCAAGTTAATAGCCATAGGGGCAAGAAAAAAACAGGAAAGGAAAACAAACATGCAACAAATGATTAAAGAAATTTATGAATTGGAACGAAAACACAAAAATCAAGTAAACAACAAAATCTTCGGCCTACTATCTCAAAAGAGAGAGCAATTAAAAGACTGGATGGAACAAGAAGAAAGGAAGGACTACAACAGAGTAGTACAAGAAAAATATAAATGGGGTAACAAACCAGGAAAATACCTAGCAAATCTGGTAAAAAAAATGAAGTCTTTGAATTACATTGAGAAGATCAAAAATGAAAAAGGAGAAGTGGTAAATAAAACTACAGATATAGCGATAACATTTCAAAAATACTTCAGCTCCCTATATGCAATAAAAGGACAGGAAAGTTGGAAAGAAGCGAATACAAGAACAAAGAAGATACAAGAATATTTAAAAAAAGCAAATTTACCAAAACTAAAAATAGATCAACTAGAAGAATTGGAAAAAAATATTACGCATGAAGAGGTAAAACTGGCATTAAAGGAAACTCCCGTAGGAAAAAGCCCAGGACCAGACGGGTTTACGGTCAAATACTATAAACAATTTGAAGAACAGCTGACTCCAAAACTATTAGAATATATGAATTCCTTAGGGGAAGATGAAGAAATAAGAAGTGAATCGTTATTAGCTCATATTACAATACTACCAAAAGAAGGGAAAGACAAAGTTAACTGCTCAAGCTACAGGCCAATAGCCTTATTGAACGCCGATACGAAGCTGTACTCCAAGATCCTGGCTACTAGGATAAAAAAACTAATCCCACTGTGGATCAACCCGGACCAAACTGGTTTTGTCCCGGGGAGAGAGGGGCGGGACAACAGCCTAAAATCATTATTCATGTTGCACAAGAAGGTGCAGAATGAGACCCCAGTTCTATTCCTGTCATTGGATGCAGAAAAAGCATTTGACAGGGTAGACTGGGGTTTCATGATGGATACATTGCGGCACTTGGGTATCGGGACAAAAATGATGAAGTGGATAACAAATTTGTATAATGGCCCGACAGCAGTCGTAAAAGTAAACGGTAGACTCTCTCCAAAAATTAAGATGCAGAATGGAACACGGCAAGGCTGTCCACTGTCTCCACTATTATACGTATTGGCTTTAGAACCACTATTAGCAACACTCCGCAATAACAAAGAGGTAGAAGGAGCAAAACTAGGAGGAAAAGAGCATAAGATCGCTGCTTACGCGGACGACATCTTGATGTACGTATCCAACCCAAGAGTGTCACTCCCAAACATACTGAAAGAAATTAAAAAATACGGAGAACTGTCAAACTTCAAAATGAATCCAATAAAAACGGAAATATTAAACATAGGTCTAGAGAAAAAGGAAGTTCAGTTTTTACAAAAAGAATTCCCATTCACTTGGGTAAAAGAACTAAATTACCTTGGAATTAAAATAACTCCTAGAGTCGAAAAAATTTATCAGGCAAACTTTATCCCACTGATCAATGAGGTCAAAGAAGAAATGTAAAAGTTAAGAATACAGCCACTTTCATGGATTGGAAGAATAAATATGTTTAAGATGATGATATTACCTAAAATAAACTATAGATTACAGATGCTACCAGTAAAAATCCCGCAGAGCTTTTTTAAAATAATTAAAACAATCCTGCTAAAATACATATGGCTTAATTAAAAACCAAGAATCAAAAACACGCTGATTACAAGGAAAAAGGAGCATGGAGGTCTGGCCGCCCCAGATATAAGTAGGTACTATAAAGCCATAGTTTTAACACGAATGTTAGAGTGGACAAATGAGAAAAATGAAAAAAAAATGGGTGGAAATGGAAAACACAATAAGTGGAGCCACACTACATAAGAATATTTGGATTCCACGGAAATATAGAATATTGGACACCGACACGCACGAAATAACAAAAAATGTATTTAAAATTTGGGACACCATCCACTTAAAGAATGAATGGAAATATAATTCACCACTATTAGCACTCACAGGATCGAATTTCTTCACCCCTGGGAAGGAAATATTTGAAATCCAAGGAATATGTAACCCACAACTGAAAGATATCACTAGAAATGGCAAAATAAGAACACGAGTAGAAATAGAGGAAAGGAATGGATGGAAGATGAATGAATGGAATTATACTCAATTAAGACACCTAGTAAGCACAATACCACATCCACTGAGAAATGAAACGAAATTAACTGCACTAGAAAAGCTATGTAGCAATGAAACACCATTGAAAAACGGAACATCAAAAATTTATAGTATACTGACAGATTTGGAAGCACAAGAAAGACCAGAATATATAAATCAATGGGAAAAAGAAATGAATTTAAAAATAGATAACCAAAATATGGAAAAAATGATAGAAATGGGATATAATAAGGCTTGGGACATGAAGACTATAAAAATGAATTATAAACTAGTATCAAGATGGTATATGACCCCAGTAAGAATACACAGATTCCATCAAGATAGAACCTCTTTGTGCTGGAGAAAATGTGGCCAAATAGCAACGATCACACACATATGGTGGAAATGCCCAATAATAATGGAGTACTGGAAGGAAGTGTTAAATAACATAAAAGAAATAATGAAGAAGAAATAGAACAAAATATTTGGACTTGCCTCTTCCATATTTACAATAAACCTAAGAAACAATATAGAAAATCAATAATACCTAACCTCCTGAATGCGGCCAAGGCCTTAATTCCCAAGAATTGGCTAAAAAGTGGAAAACCAGACATTAGAAACTGGCTAAAGGAAATAGATTATCACTACAAAATGGAAGGAGGAGAGAAAGGGGATAATAGTAGATGGGAAAGTTGGAAAAACTACAAAGTCTCGGATATTTATTTAGATAGGATAAAAGAAAGAATAGGTGCAGAGCCAAGTGGATAAATAAACAACATAAAGGAACGGACCAGACACAGGGGAGGAGGAGGGGGAGGGGGGGTGAGGGGGAGGGGGGGCGGGGGGAAATAAGAGGGACTGAGAGAGAATAAGATGATAACAGGGTTTATAATTATAGGAGGCGTTTTGTTGTCGGTTTTTAAAATTATTTAAGAAAATCCTAGAAGGGAAAAATAATAAAGATGTGACGGAAACAATCCACAATGATGTGAAAAAGCAGAAGAGATAACGTTTGACACATAAAGTTGAAATAATGTCTCTCGGAAAACTTTCGCTGAAGTGGAACAAAAAAAAAAAAAAGTGGATGTAAGCCCCACATATACGCAGTGAAGTGAACAGCCTCAGATGATACACAGGGATGAAAAAAATCTCCCTACATAAGTTTTACATGTACAGTATATCTTCTGTCTTCATCTTTATATACTTTTTAGAAAGTGCTCGTGTTAGGAGATTTTATCTTCCTGTTTAACACGGAGTGTGAAGTCTGGGCATACAGCCAAGACAGCTAAGACAGCTGATTGGAGGAAAGTCACACACCCCCTCTCCACAAAGACTCTCAGAGCTATTCCGTGACAAGGCAAGCTGCCTGCTAATCTATTTATAGCATCCTCCCCAACACAGAACTCTGGCTGCTTTTATCACATGTGTCAGAGAATTTGTCAGAAGTTATCAGGCTGATAACAATGGAACTGGGCAGGAGACAGCTACGGGACTCAGTGCTTTGAAGAGAGATAACAAAACACTACAGTTATATGTGCCCAACTCAATTTTCATGAACTGGGTTTACATCTACTTTAAGGACTGCATTCTCAGAGCAATATGGTTTTTATGAACAGTAAACTCCTAATATTAAAAGCCATTGCCAAATTTTGCTTTTATTTTTTTTTAACCTGCTGAACTTTCTATGAGAGTAGTAAAGTGTTGTGAGAGGAGCTATCACTTTTCCATGTTTTTCTCCTGCTAAACAAAACCACAGGCCACAGAGTTATCTTTGCTTCTCTGTTCTGTTATTACACACATAGCACCTGGCGGTTACATTTTGCCTTTTTTTTTTTTTTTTTTTTTTTAGTGCTTTCGCTTTTTTCACCTCATGTGTATATTGGTGCTACTAATGTTCTTCAGCCTTCTCAGCCACTTCCTGTCTACAGTCTCTTGCTTCAGCATGTGCTGCACATCATTGCTTTGAACCATCTTCCTGAAAGTAACATCAATGGTCTGTGCCTGTGCAATGTTTGTTGACACTGCCAGTCGTAGCCTCTACCAGGAGTGGATGTGACAGGGTGATGGTGCAGGAGCACCATAAGGAGCCAGTTATCATACCCTGAACATTAATTGCTAGGTATTCTTGTAATAAAAGCCAAAGAATTTAAAGGAATGAAAATGTCTTTTGAAAAATACAATAATAAGTCAAGCTGATATGAGATTTTTTGGATTGAGTTGACTGGGTTACATTTACCTTAACTGCTTCCTGTCCACCCATAGCAAATGGCAGATGGGAAGCAGCGCCGTAGCGGGCTAACGTACCCGTACATCAGCAACTCACAGAGCACACACCTGGGAGATGGGCGATCCGTGTGCCACCTAGACACAGTGAAACATTAGCACTTTGTCCGGGGATCACATGGTGTTTTACCATGTGATTGCTGTGTCTAATCACAGCAATAACATAGTAAACAATGGAAAGTGAAAGTAATTATTGGTTCTCTCTACTCTCATTGTGAGAGCATAGAGAACCAATGCCGCAGCCTGTGAGTGTACAGCAGATTGTCAGGCTGCATGTACACTCACAGACTGCAGTGCCAGCCTGCCCAAGTGTCCCTAATCACTGCCCCAGTGTCCCTGATCACTGCCCCAGTGAAATGTAAATAATCAATTCAGCCAGCCCTATTACCTGTCCCAGTGCTCTCAATAACACCGCCACACCCCATGCCAGTGCCATGTTCACCGCCATATGCCATACCAGCACTCTGATCATCACCATACTCCATACCAGCACCCTGATCACCGCCATACACCATACCAGCGCGCTGAACCACCATAGGCCATATCAGCACCCTGATCTCTGCCATACACCATACCAGCACTCTGATCACCCCATATGTCATACCAGCATCTTAATAACTGCCATATCAGCATTCTGATCATCCCATATGTCATACCAGCATCCTAATAACTGCCATACCAGCATTCTTATCACCCCCTATGCCATACCAGCATTCTGATCACCGCCATACACCATAACAGTGCCCTGAACCACCATATGTCATACCAGCGCCCTGATCCCCGCCATACACCATACCATCATCCTGATCACCGCCATACTCCATACCAGTGTTCTGATCACCCCATATGCCATACCAGCATCCTAATCCCTGCCATGCCCCATACCAGCTTTCTGATCACCCCATATGCAATACCAGTATCCTGATCAGCGCCATACCCCATACCAGCATTCTAATCACCCCATATGCCATACCAGCGTCCTGATCACCGCCATACCCCATACCAGTGTCCTGATCACTGCCATACCCCATAACAGCACCCTAACAACCGCCATACCTCATACCAGCATCCTGATCACCGCCATACCAGTGTCCTGATCACCAATAGGGATGAGCTACGAGTTCGAGTCGAACTCATGTTCGACTCGAACATCGGCTGTTCGCAAGTTCGCCGAACAGCGAACAATTTGGGGTGTTCGCAGCAAATTCAAAAGCCGCGGAACACCCTTTAAAAGTCTATGGGAGAAATCAAAAGTGTTAATTTTAAAGGCTTATATGCATGGTATTGTCATAAAAAGTGTTTGGGGACCTGGGTCCTGCCCCAGGGGACAAGGATCAATGCAAAAAAAAGTTTTAAAAACGGCTGTTTTTTCGGGAGCAGTGATTTTAATAATGCTTAAAGTGAAACAATAAAAGTGTAATATTCCTTTAAATTTCGTACCTGGGGGGTGTCTATAGTATGCCTGTAAAGGAGCGCATGTTTCCCGTGTTTAGAACAGTCTGACAGCAAAATGACATTTCAAAGGGAAAAAAAAGGCATTGAAAACTACTCGCGGCTATAATGAATTGCCGGTCCGACAATACACATAAAAGTTCATTGATAAAAACGGCATGGGAATTCCCCACAGGGGAACCCCGAACCAAAATTTTAAAAAAAATGACGTGGGGGTCCTCCTAAATTCCATACCAGGCCCTTCAGGTCTGGTATGGATATTAAGGGGAACCCCGACCAAAAAAAAAAAAAAAATTGCGTGGGATTCCCCTCAAAATCCATACCAGACCCTTCAGGTCTGGTATGGATTTTAAGGGGAACCCCGTGCCAAAATTAAAAAGAAAAATGGCGTGGGGTCCCCCCAAAAATCAATACCAGACCCTTATCCGAGCACGCAACCTGGCAGGCCACAGGAAAAGAGGGGGGAGGAGAGAGCGCCCCCCCTGAACCGTACCAGGCCACATGCCCTCAACATTGGGAGGGTGCTTTGGGGTAGCCCCCCAAAACACCTTGTCCCCATGTTGATGGGGACAAGGGCCTCATCCCCAAAACCCTTGCCCGGTGGTCGTGGGGGTCTGCAGGTGGGGGGCTTATTGGAATCTGGAAGCTGTCTCTGATCCCTCCCTCTTTTCCTGTGGCCTGCTAGGTTGCGTGCTCGGATAAGGGTCTGGTATGGATTTTTGGGGGGACCCCACGCCATTTTTCTTTTTAATTTTGGCACGGGGTTCCCATTAAAATCCATACCAGACCTGAAGGGTCTGGTATAGATTTTGCTGGGGACCCCACGCCATTTTTAAAAAAAATTTTGGCCAGGGTTCCCCATATATCCATACCAGACCTGAAGGGCCTGATATGGAATTTAGGGGGACCCCCAACGTCATTTTTTTTAAAATTTTGGAATTCCTGTGGGGAATTCCCATGCCGTTTTTATCAATGAACTTTTATGTGTATTGTCGGACCGGCAATTCATTATAGCCGCGAGTAGTTTTAAATTACTTTTTTTCCTTTGAAATGTCATTTTGCTGTCAGACTGTTCTAAACACGGGAAACATGCGCCCCTTTACAGGCATACTATAGACACCCCCAGGTACGAAATTTAAAGGGATTCTACACTTTTATTGTTTCACTTTAAGCATTATTAAAATCACTGCTCCCAAAAAAAGTCAGTTTTTAAAACTTTTTTTGCATTGATCCATGTCCCCTGGGGCAGGACCTAGGTCCCCAAACACTTTTTATGACAATAACTTGCATATAAGCCTTTAAAATTAGCACTTTGTTTATTCATGTTCGTGTCCCATAGACTTTAAAGGTGTTCGCGTGTTCGAACAAATTTTTTGCCTGTTCGCAAGTTCTGGTGCGAACCGAACAGTGGGGTGTTCGGCTCATCCCTAATCACCATTATTCAGATCACCGCCATACCCCATACCGGCGTCCTCATCACTGCCATACGACATACCAGCATCAAGCATTTTAATTTCTCAACTGAACAATTTTCAGATATATATCCCATAGTTTATAAACTCTAAAACTTTCACACAGACTAAATAATATACACTGTTTTGTGTTGTTGTTTGCAATATTGTTTGTTACAGTGATCCTTTCTTGGTCATTTTTATTTTGTTTAATATATTTTATTGCTTGTATTGTGAAAGAAACACAGACTGGGAAAGATTGCTGTGTATACCAATGAAATTGCAGTAATGAAGGGCAATTATGTTATAGCCATGATTTTTCTTCATAGAAGAGGCAGCTGTATTCACAAACTTTCTCTCAAATCACCGCAAACCATGGGTAAGATAGAAAGTGCGGTCCACTGTGGAGAGAATCTGTGTGGCGGCAGCTTTGCAGGAATACTACAGTGGCTGCAGCTGTGAAGATAAGAGAAGTTAATTGCAATGATAGCTTCCAAAATGAGTACAAAAATTTGCTTCTGGAAGTGCTTATTGCCACCCCCTAGGGAGGCACAACATAGCCAAGCATTCACTTATTTGTCTCAACACTTGCAAAGATTGGGACATTAATGGCCGCCCTAATTCTAAACAATGCTGAGGGTTTTTCAAGCTTTTTCTATTTTTAATAAAGTATGGACAGCATTAAAAAACATGCTAATCTACAAATTACTGCTTTACATCAGCGGGCAATGTTTCCTGTTTTATCTGATCTACTTTGATTTCCTATTTGTGCATCTTCAAAACCTCTCAGAGTATTTAGCATTTCAGAAGATATACAGAGACAATAGAATCAATTAGGGGTTTCATTTAATTTCTATGCTATGTTTTTTTTTTTCAGGGCAGTTTATTCACATGCTGTCCGTAACTCATTCAGCATGCAAAGCAAACTGTTCATTTAGCACTCCGGCAGGCCTCATGTTAATATTCAAATGTAATTAAGAAATCATTTTAATATGGACAAGAAGCAGCAAAACAGACTTCCGAGATGCATTTGAGGCTTAGAAGACAAATAGACAAAAAAAAAAGCTTTTAATATTAGGTTAGCAGATGTAGACACATACATATTTTGTGCCATACTATGAAAACATGTCAGACCAGTATTTCTTCTCATTGGTCTAACTTTAGTCTAAGGGATGGAAGAAACAGAAAATCTAAGTTGTGTGCAGCAAGACAACACAAGCCCTAGTCCGAATATTCAATTAATTTTTTGCATTATTCAAATATTATGGTCTCTTTGTCAACAGTTTTCAGCAATGGTGGGATGAAGGTTATAATAATTCAGTTGGTTGCCACGGGGCCCCATAGAAACAGGGACCAGATATGAGATTATTTTATTTTATCAGTGTTTTGTAAGGGTGACCTGCACTGCATGGGTTAACTGCTTATGTCAAGGGGCAATCAGAAAGCTTTATGCTCACACAATTCTCAGCTCCAGTGGCAAACGGAACTCCCCCACAATCCAGTGGTGGACTGTTTCTATAGGCCTGATGACATCAGGAACAGTCCACCGCACAAGACCGCTAGTCCGCGGAGGGGCAAGAGTTGCAGGAATCAATCTTGTGTTAGGAGTATCAGAGGATTTGGTAAGTGTATCTCCACTCTCCAATCCCCTAGACAAAAACTTCACACAGCCTCTACAAATATTTAACCACTTACCGCCACATTTTACTGCGTGCGGGTGTCTTCTACAGCCACAATCACGTACATTAGTAGATTTTACTGAGTTTAAGGTGCACGTGCGTGCCTCCCCTGGCCGACTCCCACTGTGATTGGACACAGTGGGATTTTGTCAACAGGTTTCAGTCAATGGTTCATGGCTGAGACCAGTTAATCAGCTGTGTCCAATCACAGCCCAGAGCCCTGTGTTGACAGACACACAGGGCTCTGTACAGATGGAGTGATCTGTGTCTCTGTGCAAAGCACATTCACAGTCCCACTATAGATCACTGATCACCGCCATGAGTAAAAAAAAAAAGAATAAAAATTCCAGTATATCTACCATAAGTTGTAGATGCTTTAACTTTCACACAAACCAATCAATATACAAAATTGCACAGAGGAATGGGGACATCAGTCCTTTCACCATTCCCACAGAAATGCTGAACTGTGTCCAATCTGGTTGCCCTGACATTGGCAGCTGCCAGAATGCTGCAATACAATGCAGTAAGGTAAGTAAACACTAACTATAGATATAATCATGCAAGCATGTATGGGCCTCCTTTTAGCTGTCCTTAACCTCTTGCCAACCAGCCGCCGTCATTATACTGCGGCAGGTCGGCACGATTCCGCGAACCGTCGTAGCTATACGTTGGCTCGCGGGATCGGGATAGCACAGCGGGGGGTGCCGATGCTCGTGGCCGATGGTCACGATGACCGCCAGCCACGAGCAATTGCGAGCACGAGGGACAGAACACGAAAGTGTGTGGTGTGTGTAAACACACAAATCCGTGTTTTGTTCTGAGAGGAATGACAGATCATGTGTTCCTATTAGCTAGGAACCACGATCTGTCACTTCCTCTAGTCAGTCCACTCCCCCTTCAGTTAGAATCACCTTCTAGGGAACACAGTTAACCCATAGTGTTAACCCCTTCACTGCCAGTGACATTTTTACAGTAATCAATGCATTTTTATAGCACTGATCGCTGCATAAATGCCAAAGTTCCCAAAAATGTGTCAAAATTGTCCGATGTGTCCGCCATAATGTCACAGTTATGATAAAAATTGCAGACTAGTAAACTATTTTTTTTTTTACTAGTAAAATAAAAATAATAATAAAAATGCTATAAATCTATCCCCTATTTTGTAGACGCTATAACTTTTGTGCAAACCAATCAATATACGCTTATTGTGATTTTTTTACCAAAGATATGTAGAAGAATACATATCAGCCTAAACTGAGAAAAAATTTGCTTTTTTTCAAGAAAAATAGGGATATTTATTACAGCAAAAAGTACAAAATGTTATTTTTTTTCAAAATTGTCTCTCTTTTTTTATTTATAGCGCAAAAAATAAAAACCGCAGAGGCGATCAAATACCACCAAATATAAGCTCTGTTTGTGGGAAAAAAAGGACGTCAATTTTGTTTGGGTGCAACGTCGCATGACTGCGCAATTGTCAGTTAAAGTGGCGCAGTGCCGAATCGCAAAAAATGGCCTGGTCATTCTGCAGCCAAATCTTCCGGGGCTGAAGTGGTTAGTGGTTCCAAAAGAATTGTTCTGTTGACAACTGTATACCATGCTCCAACCAACTCAAATGACATCTCCTGTTTTAGATAATGATTGATTGAGTGATTCTGCTTTGAGCTCTTGGGCTAATGATCAAAGCATCATTTTTTGACAATAAGCCCCTAAACTCTCATTAGCATTTTTTTTAGGTCATAATTAGGAATGAACCAAACATATCTGGTTGAGGTTGGGGCAGCAAACACTACTAAAGTTTGGAGGCTGAATCCAAACCCCATTGAAGTCGATGGAAGCTGTTAAAAAAAAACAGTAAAAGCCATTTTCTAGGCTTATAGGCAAGGGATTGTTATGGAGGGCCTTCCAATGCCTTGGGGAATCATATATAATTTTAGACAAGATGGAGAGACAATCCAATCAAAAAACAATTTTCTATTATTGAGAAAATTCTCTGAATGGTGCCCATGCTGAGAGAGCAACCTCCTGTATTCACTAAGCAGCAGGGCAGCCGCTCGACATGGAACCCTAAAGTCCGCGGCAATCACTGTAGTAGTGGTGCCTACTATAGTGAGTTTCAGCTTCCACGAGGATCAGCCAAGTGTGGCACATGCATACTTACATTGAATCAAACTGGATCAATGTAACTGTGTTAAAATATCTATACCAGGAATTACGTTTTAAAGGAAAAGTAGGACCAAACGTCTTTTGGACCTACTTCTCCTGTGGGTCACAATAGTGCACTTAATTCTGCGATAAAGTCTGCTGTCAGCTGACATCACTCAGCCAGCATAGGCTTTGGATGGAGCATGCTGTTGCGACCCTGAGCTATCCTCTCCTGCCCCTTCCACAGCCTTGTGCTCCAGTGAACGCAGGAGGGGCAGAACACTGAGCCGGTAACTTCTCACTGAAGACTAGGGATGAGCTTCGAGTTCGAGTCGAACTCATGTTCGACTCGAACATTAGCTGTTCGCAAGTTCGCCGAACACCGAACAATTTGGGGTGTTCGCGGCAAATTCGAATGCCGCGGAACACCCTTTAAAAGTCTATGGGAGAAATCAAAAGTGCTAATTTTAAAGGCTTATATGCAAGTTATTGTCATAAAAAGTGTTTGGGGACCTGGGTCCTGCCCCAGGGGACATGGATCAATGCAAAAAAAAGTTTTAAAAACGGACGTTTTTTCAGGAGCAGTGATTTTAATAATGCTTAAAGTCAAACAATAAAAGTGTAATATCCCTTTAAATTTCGTACCTGGGGGGTGTCTATAGTATGCCTGTAAAGGGGCGCATGTTTCCCGTGTTTAGAACAGTCTGACAGCAAAATTACATTTGGAAGGAAAAAACACATTTAAAACTACCTGCGGCTATTGCATTGCCGACAATACACATAGAAGTTCATTGATAAAAACGGCATGGGAATTCCCCCCAGGGAAACCCCGAACCAAAATTAAAAAAAAAAAAAAATGACGTGGGGGGGTCCCCCTAAATTCCATACCAGGCCCTTCAGGTCTGGTATGGATATTAAGGGGAACCCCGGCCAAAATTTTAAAAAAAAAATGACGTGGGGTTCCCCCTAAATTCCATACCAGACCCTTCAGGTCTGGTATGGATTTTAAGGGGAACCCCGCGCCAAAAAAAATCCATACCAGACCCTTATCCGAGCAGGCAACCTGGCAGGCCGCAGGAAAAGAGGGGGGGACGAGAGTGCGGCCCCCCCCCTCCTGAACCGTACCAGGCCACATGCCCTCAACATTGGGAGGGTGCTTTGGGGTAGCCCCCCAAAACACCTTGTCCCCATGTTGATGAGGACAAGGGCCTCATCCCCACAACCGTGGCCGGTGGTTGTGGGGGTCTGCGGGCGGGGGGCTTATCGGAATCTGGAAGCCCCCTTTAACAAGGGGACCCCCAGATCCCGGCCCCCCCCCCTGTGTGAAATGGTAAGGGGGTACTTACCCCTACCATTTCACTAAAAAACTGTCAAAATAGTTAAAAATGACAAGAGACAGTTTATGACAATTCCTTTATTTAAATGCTTCTTCTATCTTCCTTCATCTTCTTCTTCTTCTGGTTCTTCTGGCTCTTCTGGTTCTTCCTCCGGCGTTCTCGTCCAGCATCTTCTCCGCGGCGTCTTCTATCTTCTTCTCCTCGGGCCGCTCCGCACCCATGGCATGAGGGGAGGCTCCCGCTCTTCTCTTCATCTTCTTCTTCATCCTCTTCTCTTCTTCATCTTCTTCATCTTCATCTTCTCTTCTTTTCTTCTCCGGGCCGCTCCGCATCCATGCATGGAGGGAGGCTCCCGCTGTGTGACGGCGTCTCCTCGTCTGACGGTTCTTAAATAACGGGGGGCGGGGCCACCCGGTGACCCCGCCCCCCTCTGACGCACGGGACATGACGGGACTTCCCTGTGGCATTCCCCGTGACGTCACAGGGAAGTCCCGTCAAGTCACCGTGCGTCAGAGGGGGGCGGGGTCACCGGGTGGCCCCGCCCCCCGTTATTTAAGAACCGTCAGACGAGGAGACGCCGTCACACAGCGGGAGCCTCCCTTCATGCATGGATGCGGAGCGGCCCGGAGAAGAAAAGAAGAGAAGATGAAGATGAAGAAGATGAAGAAGAGAAGAGGATGAAGAAGAAGATGAAGAGAAGAGCGGGAGCCTCCCCTCATGCCATGGGTGCGGAGCGGCCCGAGGAGAAGAAGATAGAAGACGCCGCGGAGAAGATGCTGGACGAGAACGCCGGAGGAAGAACCAGAAGAGTCAGAAGAACCAGAAGAAGAAGAAGATGAAGGAAGATAGAAGAAGCATTTAAATAAAGGAATTGTCAAAAACTGTCTCTTGTCATTTTTAACTATTTTGACAGTTTTTTAGTGAAATGGTAGGGGTAAGTACCCCCTTACCATTTCACACAGGGGGGGGCCGGGATCTGGGGGTCCCCTTGTTAAAGGGGGCTTCCAGATTCCGATAAGCCTCCCACCCGCAGACCCCCACAACCACCGGCCACGGTTGTGGGGATGAGGCCCTTGTCCTCATCAACATGGGGACAAGGTGTTTTGGGGGGCTACCCCAAAGCACCCTCCCAATGTTGAGGGCATGTGGCCTGGTACGGTTCAGGAGGGGGGGGGCCGCACTCTCGTCCCCCCCTCTTTTCCTGCGGCCTGCCAGGTTGCGTGCTCGGATAAGGGTCTGGTATGGATTTTTGGGGGAACCCCACGCCATTTTTTTTTTTTTTGGCGAGGGGTTCCCCTTAAAATCCATACCAGACCTGAAGGCTCTGGTATGGAATTTAGGGGGAACCCCACGTCATTTTTTTTTTAAATTTTGGCCGGGGTTCCCCTTAATATCCATACCAGACCTGAAGGGCCTGGTATGGAATTTAGGGGGACCCCCCCACGTCATTTTTTTTTTTTTTAATTTTGGTTCGGGGTTTCCCTGGGGGGAATTCCCATGCCGTTTTTATCAATGAACTTCTATGTGTATTGTCGGCAATGCAAAAGCCGCGGGTAGTTTTAAATGTGTTTTTTCCTTCCAAATGTCATTTTGCTGTCAGACTGTTCTAAACACAGGAAACATGCGCCCCTTTACAGGCATACTATAGACACCCCCCAGGTACGAAATTTAAAGGGATATTACACTTTTATTGTTTGACTTTAAGCATTATTAAAATCACTGCTCCTGAAAAAACGGCCGTTTTTAAAACTTTTTTTTGCATTGATCCATGTCCCCTGGGGCAGGACCCAGGTCCCCAAACACTTTTTATGACAATAACTTGCATATAAGCCTTTAAAATTAGCACTTTTGATTATTCATGTTCGTGTCCCATAGACTTTAACGGTGTTCGCGTGTTCGAGCGAACTTTTTTCCTGTTCGCATGTTCTGGTGTGAACCGAACAGGGGGGTGTTCGGCTCATCCCTACTGAAGACCTATAAGTGAGCAATTAGTGGCCTTTAATCATTCAGCTCTTGGTCTTAGAGCCTGAGGGAGGGAGAGGGGGCCAGGGGGTGCAGATGTAGCATCACAGTTTCTGCCCTAGATTACATTTTTGTTCTTGTGTTTAGATTAACTTTAACATGTAGGGGTGTACTTTTTGCATACATTTTGGAATGCATTTTCTGCAAAAAAAGGAGGGTATTTGCTAGTTTTTATATGTAGCTTTGTGCATTATTATATACCTATTAACCATTTTAAACATTTGAAAGTAAAAGGCCTGCCCATTTATAAAACAAAAAAAAAATCTCCTCTTCCCATTCTGTTGACATCAGACCAGGTACTGCAGTATCTGAAAATACAAAGACATTTTAGAGTACCAATTTTCCCTAGCAATTCTATAAGTCTGCTTAACAATTATGCATAAAACATCCAGAATCAATAGATTCAATACATGATTTAAAATGTAACTTATGTCGTACAGCTATGTAGTAGTTAAATAAACAATGTGCCTAGAGCTGCCTCTCCACCAGGTCAGATAATTCAGGTCCTCTGAATCCTACACAACATAACATACTATGAAAAGTTGTATTCAGCGACAAAGTAAGTCAGTAACTCAGAGTAAGTCAGTAGGTCAGAGGCGTGGGCAGCTGGCACAAAGATGACGCTCCAAAAACAAACTAAACCAATTAATCAGAGCTAATAAAAAATAGATAATAAAATCTTGCTGACACAATCTGTGATATAATTCTAATAAAGTAATAGTGTCTTTAGTAAAGAAGTAGTGACCATGGATTGTGCAGAATTAAATGAAGGTGCTGCTTATTCTCCACCCTATATGGACTCACCAGATGGTTAGCCACAAATGAATGCAGCAAACACAGCTTATGTTGTGAAACATCCACTTTGCAGGTCACAACCAGTGTGTCACCAGGGAACACTCCAACCATGGAGGAGAGTGTATGAGAGATAGGTCACCACACGGAGCCAAAACAATTGTATATAGTGTGGTATTTATTTAAATATTAAATCACAGTATCAAAATACAGTCATTCCAAAACTTCGACATTTGGAGATTCAAATGTAAAATCCAGCATCATAAAAACACAGTAAAACTTGTCCAAACTTACTAACATGGCCACCCTCCTGGAAACATGCAGCGGCAGCGTGATGTCCGCATGTAGGCTTTTCTCAATGCATTTCATCAGCACACACATCTTCAGGGTCACGCCTATAGGCAGCCATATTAGTAAATTTGTCCATGTTTTACTGTGTTTCTATGATGCTGGATTTTACATTTGTATCTCCCTTTTGAAATTACTGCATTGTGATACTGCTATTGAATATTTAAATAAATACTACTCTATATAGAATATGTATTGGCTCCATGTGGTGAGCTATCTCTTATATAGTCTCCTCTTTGGTTGGAGTGTCCACTGGTGAAGATAAGGTGAAATTCTGCTGGTTGTCCCTGCGAAGTGGGTGTTTCACAACATAAGCTGTGTTTGCTGCATTCATACATGGCTAACTGTCTGGGGCACCTTCATTTAACTCTGCACAGTGAATAGCCACTACTCCTTTATTGTATTACTATTACTTTATGAGAATTTTATCATGGATTGTTTCAACAAGATTTTATAGACTATTTTTTGTGTTAATTATATGTTTCCCCAGTTCTGTTTGTTTTTGCTGCACTTTTTTATTTTTATAGTATGAAAGTTATACCAAGATTATATACCAAAAAGGTGAAGCACAGGAGGTGGGATGAGGATAGAACGACAAGTAAATCTAGTCAGGGGCGTGGCTTAGACGCTGACTAAGATGGCTGCTTAATATCTCCTTGCTCCGGCACACTCAGGTCTGCTTCTTACCCTGCTGAAGGAGATACCCAATGAGAAAGATGGGGAAACCAGACCGGTGACACACTACTTAGTGGTAACATTCCGGAGATGTTCTGGACCCAGCAGATGGGAACGGCGGCCTCCTCACAGCAATTAGTGAAGCATGACACACGAGCAGCCAGCAGAAGCCCCAGGTGCTCTCTCTCCTCACAGTTGGAGAACGCCACCCCGGCTCCTCACAGATCACCCAGCCTGGATGATTTACGAGCCGTGGCCATGGACATCAAAGAAACCCTTTCTGCAGCTATCTCAGATCTGAGATTTGACATCCAAGGTCTGGAAACTCGTGTGGAGGAGGTAGAGGAGGTGACTGCCATGATGCTGCCATACAAGAGGTTGGACATGCCTCAGACGCGCATGCTGCTCATCTACGTGAGTTACACAGACATGTGGAAGATTTGGATAACAGGGGCAGGCGCCACAATCTGCGGGTAAGAGGGCTCCCTGAAACAATCGAACCTAGCCGATTAAACCAGGCAGTGTTATCTGTATTTAATGACCTACTGGGGAGACAGCTAGAAACAACCATCGAAATAGAGAGATTGCACCGAGCTTTACGTCCCAGGGGAAGAGATACAGACCCCCCAGAGATGTAATCTACTGCATAGCGAACTTTCGGCTCAAGGAAGAGAATTCCTCTGCAGGGCGAGAGACAGGAACCCTATCTTGTACCATGGAGCTGAAATTAAGCTGTACCAGGATCTCTCCCATATTACATTACAGTACAGAAAAGATATTCGTCCATTGCTTGAATGCCTCCGCACCAGAAATATTGCCTACAGATGGAAATTTACGTTCTGTTTGGCAGTTACTCGTATGGGGCGCACGGCTACCCTAAGAGGCCCAGAAGATCTGCAACCATTTTGTGAAGCAATAGATGTGCTTCTAATGGAACTCCCTGATTGGTACAGTGGCCTGTGTTTACCACCCCTACCAGAAGGAGAACCCATAGAGCTTCAGATGCAAGGGAGAACCCTCACTTCCAGACGGCCAAGATCTCCACATCCAGCTGACCAGGCTCCGGCTAATCGACGCACATTAAATGGAGGGAGCCAACCAGCCTCCCCTGCACATCGAAGAGCCTGGTGAGACTGAAACCCTGCCCGTTGATCATTACATTTGTTTTCCCCGGTTGTGTCCACCTCCACACCCTGTTCTGTGTGTGGCCAAATGGTTATCCTTACAGCTCAGGTATGTTGCCCTTTGCTAGCATATTTGTTAGAATACTGCCTCACTTTACGTTAGCCTTCAGTTTACCATATACATAAAAGACTGATGGCAAAGATGCTGAGAACATCACAGGATACTTCTTGTGAGACATTGTTACTGTCTCTATTTTAGTATGACTGCCTTGCTCTGAACTCATGCAACAGTCGGCAAGAAATGCCACAATATATTCTCTTACTCCAGAGTTATTAGGTTGTGGAGCAGTAAATGGGTGGATCATTAGGAACCACCAGTGTGCATCACAGGGAATTAACTCTACAACCTCTGCACATGGGAAATGACCATCTCAACCTCCCTTTAGCTTCTACATGGCTGTATAGTGGCTCACCCTTTCCCTACTACTCCTAAAGGGTGTCCAATATCACCGGCCTTATCATCAGCAACCCCCATATGTTTGTGCACCAATACTGTGGGACTCTTTGACTGGGCAATGGTCCACTTCTCCGCCATGCCAGTCAATATAGAGGTATGACACACTCTCTATAATGAGTAGAAGGATAAACATTCTGACACCCTTAACTTACTTAGGTATACTGAATTGTTGCAAATGTATATGTTTCTTTCATAGTTTCTGCTTATATCAATCTCGAACGTACGCAGATCACCTCAGTATAGGCATTATAGCCACTTAAAACTTTATTCTAACCCGGGTACCTCTGTGCCATCTGCAGATCCTGGAAGTCAAATAATGGCTGCTCTATTTTACCTCTAGATAACAGCAGTTCATTGGCAAGAATATGGGGGTAGTGTTTGATGTATTTTACAGACTAACAATGCAGTTATAAGCAAGATTGATTCCCATGCCACTATACTGAATTAATCTGCGGGAAAGGTGTGTATTGCAAAGATGTAGTCGTTTATTAGTGGTTTTTCATCTCACAAGCTTTATAACACGTATCAAACTTATTTCCTCATGTTCAGCATTTAACTGGGCTCCTTCCATTCTTTCCTCCATTATGGTGAACGTATAAAGTTATGTGTTAAAGCTGTATGTCCCTAGGCAATGTTGACCTCTTAACCAGCCAGCTCAATATATGACCTAAACCCTCCTCTCACACCGAGCTTGCGGTTTCCTACTCACTGTGCTTAACCACTCATGTGAGGTGGCCGTCCTCGTGGCCATTGTCAGGGCATGCTGGGTAAGAGATCTGAACTATGGAAACAAAAGATCACCTTGCTACCCTGCAATAAGCACATTATTACATCTCATCTATGTGTCCTTTGTATCAATGGGTTAGCAGAGGCAGAGCAACGCACATACCTGCTACATGAACAGAACTTGCATAAAAAACAACCACTCAAGGGCTGTCATGATTGTTTTAACCAGTACCCTTTTCAGGTCATTAACCTCTAGACAACTCTGAACTTAGCTCATGAGATAAGGAGCTCTCAGGGGCAACCCTATAAGAGTAGTATGAACAGACATACATACCCATCATGAGACTTAAAACCGGGCAACACCCTGCCATAGCAGGCCAAACCCACGCAACACTACATTTCAATAGTAAAAATATTCTGAGGCACTAGGGAGGCCTCCTTCTCTTTTTCTTAGTGATACTCTTCCCGCACCCGCCTGTCCAAGAGATCAAACAGGTATGACTCTCCTACCTATGGCAAGATTTACATTTTCTGCACCCCATGTTTCCTATCTGACTTATGTAGAGCTTGCACCTTTAGACTCCTTCTCCGGATGCTTCTGACCTCATTAGTGCTGAAGCTCTCCATGACCCTCATATCACCCATGCAACATCTAGATTAGAACCACTCCACGCTACCACTAGGCATACTCTACTGATCTACATCGACCCTTCCCATAGCTGGACTATCTCACTGCCGGGAGATCTATAAAACCCTACACTATCTCCCAGAGTTAGTGTAGCCTCTACATTCTCTCTCCCCCCTCTCCTTTTTTTTTCTCCTCAGATACTTGTGTCCTGACACAGAAAGAGCCTGCTATCCCCATTGATGGCTGCCAGCACAGTGAAATCTACTGACGCCAAACTTAAAATTGTTTCCATCAATGCACAAGGACTAAGAATGAGAAGCGTTCACAGCTACTATCACATGCACGAAGCCTAGGAGCTGAGATAATGTTTATACAGGAGACACATTTCCGTTCAGACTGCATCCCAAAACTATCCAACCTGCACTATCCAAATGCCATACATGCAACTAACTAACAAGCTAAGACTAAGGGAGTATCCATCTTGATCTCCAGATGCTTGCCTTAACACATAGATGACTTCCTATTAGACACAGAGGGCAGGTATCTATTTATCAAAGGTATCCTATGGGGGGAGACCCATCTCCCTTGCAAATATTTATAGCCCTAACAAAGCGCAGGTTGTCTTCTTTCAAGAAATCACACAAACACTAGCTGCATTCCAGTCTGTCATATTGATAGTGGGAGGTGACTTCAATGTCGCACTCAACCCCCTAGAAGACACCTTGACAGGTTCCTCTACGATACCTTTCTGAGCACTCAAACAAATTAGGCTACAATTACATGACCTGTTACTGCATAATACCTGGAGAACATTGAACCCTAATACAAAAGATTATACGTTCTTTTCCCCACCTCACAACCGATACTTCAGGATAGATTACCTCCTTTTGACTCAAAACGACCTTCCTTTCCTACTTAACGCAATGATTGAACCAATGGTGGTATCTGACCATCACCCAATAACGCTAAACCTCCAATTTCCTGACCAAATACATTTCACAAAGACACGGAAACTTGATTCTTCTCTACTCACAGACGCTAGAAATCCTTTCTGCATATGAAACTCTCTACACTTTAAAGAGAATGACACCCCTGAGATGACTCCGCTCACTTAATGGGAGATGCATAAATGTGAACTTCGTGAGACATTCCTTGCACTGTCTGCTGCATGCAAAAAGGCTGCTCAGGCCCAATTAGCTTCCTTGCTGCAGATGGTGTGGAAACTCGAGGAGACTCACAAATGTACACTAACCCAACAGGTGTATGCAGAGCTACTCCAGGCTCGTGTCAGATCAGCTGAAGAACTGAATCGGAAAACTAAACGTAAATTTGTGCTTTCTCAAAAACGTTTCTATAAGCAAGGCAACAAGGGTGGCAAGATCCTAGTTACACCGCATAAATACTCAGCACAGCCCACCAGTGGTGACTTCCAGGGATATAGCAACACAGTTTGAGGTGTATTATGCTGGTTTATAGAATTTACCTTCAGCCCAACGTCCAGCTTATGACCCCAGATCCCGAGCAGAAATCATCCAAGATTTCCTTATGCAATATAGCCCTACCCCTATCCCTGAAGAGAAAGCTTTCCAACTAGATTGTCCAATATCTTATGGGGAACTAAAAACAGCGATCAAGCAACTGAAGGCAGGGAAAAGCCTGGGCCCAGATGGATACACAGCAATCTACTATAAAAAGTTCCTAGACACCCTTGCCCATCCCTTTATACGAGCATTCAACTCCCTATCAAAATCAGGCATTAACATGCATAACCTTTCCAAGGCACATATTTCAGTAATTCCAAAAACAGGGAAGGACCCCAATCTAGTATCCAACTACCGCCCAATCTTTTTGCTTAATGTAGACTTAAAATTTTTTGCCAAATATTGGCTAATCGCCTAACACCGATAGTCAGCACTCCAATTAGTACAGACCAGGTAGGTTTTATCCCGGGTAGGGAAGCAAGGAATAATATCATCAAGGCAATCAATATACATCACTGGTTTACTACCTCTCAAAAAACAGGCTTCTTTCTTTCCCTTGATGCGGAGAAGGCGTTTGATAGGCTGGCTTGGGATTATTTAACAGCAGTACTACAGAGGCTGGGAATACGGACACACATGCTACACTTCATCATGGCCCTCTATGCAGTGCCTTCAGCCAGAGTCTGGGGTCAACGGCCTCCTATCGAATGGCTTCTCCATCCACAATGGGACTAGACAGGGATGCCCTCTCTCCCCACTACTATTTTTTCTTACACTTGAACCCTTTCTTAGGCACCTCCGGGAGAATGGGAACATAAAAGGAATAACAATTGCAAACCGGCAATATAAAGTAGTTGCCTTTGCGGACGATGTCCTGTTATTTCTTACAGAGCTGCACATCACTTTCCCAACCTCATGCAAGACTTTCGCCTCTCTATTCTATTCTATATTCTATACTACTACTACTACTACTATACTGTACTATATACTACTACTATTCTACTATTCTATACTTTCTATTCTGAAAATCAATTTTAGAAAATCCCATGCCCTAAATGTCACCTTACCAACACCACTAGTGGAACACTGTAAGGACAACTTTCCCTTCAAGTGGCAAGCAGAGACTATCACATATCTAGGGATACAATTAGCGACACGCTTACAGGAACTATATGCGAGAAACTAATTACCCGTTCTACAAAACATAAAAGAAGATCTCCAAAAATGGGATAAACCCATATTTTCTTGGTTTGGAAGAGCAGCAATTTTAAAAATGAATGTGCTTCTACGCCTGCTTTACATTTTGCAAGCAGTGCCAATAGAATTACCCTCAGCATTCCTATGTACCTACCAGAAAATTTGCACAACCTTTCTGTGGAGCAGGAAATGCCCACGCATTAGCTATGCCCAACTAACTCTACCAAAGCAAAAAGGGGGGATTGGGCTCCCCGACCAGGATAAATACCAATGGGCATGCCATTTAGCAAGAATAGTTGACTGGCATGCACATGACAAGGCAAAAGATTGGGTAGGACTGGAAACCTCATTCTCGAACACTCCTCTGAAAGCCGCTCCCTGGCTGGCACTCCGTCAGCTCCCCACTTATTAAACCAGCCATTGTCAATTTTCACAAAGCGTGCGCTAATATTGCAGTATCTTCTATGCCAGGCCCCCTGATGCCAGTGCAGATGAATCCAGATTTCCAGCCTGGGACATCCCCTGACTTCTTAGCAGGGGAAGACCCGAAAGATGTACTATGGGCCCACTGCTTCCTGCATGCAGGAACGTTACTAAAGAACGATTGTCTGGCCTCCCAATGCCCTGACGTGCGTAAAAACCTATGGACATATATCCAACTCCGCCACTTCTTTCTAACACCAGGACATATCACAAAAATGTCTCGTCCACTCACCCCATTCGGAAACATATGCTCAACAGCTGATCCTCAACAACACATCATCTCTACAATTTATGGTCTCCTTGGAACATATATCACCAAACACAAAACAGAGATACCTGGCTTTTGACATCCTCCTGGAAGGGTGGGAGCATATTTTTCATACCACTCACAAGGGTTCAGTAAATGTCTTAACTCAAGAGACTAATTACAAACTCCTGTCCAGATGGTACAGGACCCCAACATTGCTCCATAAGTATGACCCTACACAGTCCAACCAGTGTTGGAGATGTCGACAGGAGGCAGGTATGCTCTTGCATATATGGTGGGAATGCCTGCTACTACAACCCTTCTGGACTGTTGTACACTTAACTATCCTCCAGGTCACAATCAACACTTCAGATTATTTGCCGGCACAATTCCTGCTACACCACACCTCACTCCCTCCTAATACCTTGTACACACGGTCGGATTTTCCAATGGAAAATGTTCAATGGGAGCTTTTTGTCAGAAATTCCGACCGTGTGTAGGCTCCATCGGACATTTTCCATTGGTATTTCAATCACACAAAATTTGAGATCTGGATCCGTTGTTGGAAATTCTGATCGTGTGTACACAATTCCGACGCACAAAGTTCCACACATGCTCGGAATCAAGCAGAAGAGTCTCACTGGCTATTGAACTTCATTTTTCTCAGCTCATCGTACGTGTTGTACGTCACTGCGTTCTTGACGTTCACAATTTCCGACCAACTTTGTGTGACCGTATGTATGCCAACATCCGTCGGAAAAAAAACATGGATTTTGTTGTCGGAATGTGCGATTGTGTGTATGCGGCATAAGAGTTAGCATAAATCATTAGCAATGCATATGATTAATTCGGCCAAGGCATGCATACCAATACACTTTAACTCACAATGTGTGCCTTCTATGAGGGCATGGTTCATGCGTATTAACAAAATAACAGAAATGGAGGAAATGATACACGTAGCTAATGAAACCCCAGACAAATTCAACTTCACCTGTTGGCTTCACTTTCACACTACGGATGCTTGCAATCACATAATGAATGCCGTAAAATCACAGACCCTTGCCACGAATACTAACACCTCTTGAAACACCTCTCCATTAAAAAGACAACACCTCTTATATCACCTACCAGATCAGAAGATATACACTTTAACTCTCAAAACATTTCAATGACTGGATAGACTGTAACCATTGTTAATTACCTCCATTGCGTAAGTTACATCACAGATAATGACACAGAGAACATTGGATGATTCTCTGGGAGACCCCACAATCTTATCCTCTGCCCAGGGGATATTCCCTTCCCCATTACCCCCCCCCTACACACATACACACACACACACACACTCACACTATGCTAGCGAGTTATCCCAAAACCAAGATCTCTGTCTTATTAGGAGGACAACATTGGCCAGAGTGGATTAATGACCCCCTCCATGAGTAACAACAGGCTCTCCATTATTCTTATTCTTGGTAGAAAGAATTGTCAAGCCTACATACCTCTCATGCCCCTTTCTCTGACCCCTAGCCTTTCCTATACACAAGAAGCTCTACAAGTTTATAAGCCATTATTAATTGTGTTTGGGTGATTTGTAAATTCCAAGTTATAATCTCTCATGTTGCAGTCTTGATTCTAACCTTAGGACTCAGCGATATGTATTAGTAAGTGTGTCACCTAATTGTATTGTACTGTTCAGTTTTATCAGTTACATCAGAAAGGGCAGACTGCCCATTACTCAATGGTTGCAAGAATTTCTGTTCATGAGATGTTTGTAATGTTCACTTTGTATGTACTGTGTACCCATCTACCAAACCAAATAAAAAATGTGTTTTTGGAAAAAAAAAATCTAGTCAAAACATGAATACTACTCTATGTTTAAGCTGAAACGCCACCTACTTTTTTTTTCTAGTTTTGGGTACAGTAGTAAAAGGTCAGAACCTTTGTAAGGGAAAATCTTCCCAATGTGGACTGAGCAAAATAATAAATAAATAAAAAAAAAAAAAAGGCAAAGGTACTTAGGATCTGTGTCACTTGACTTCTGTTCATTTGAAATTAATTTTAAACATTTGAAGGTCAAAGGCAGGTCCAAAGGAGGTTAACTGCAGGTAGAATGCACCTGACAATGATTTCTGAATGACCTCATAAGTGTCTCAAAATGATGTCGAAATGATGCCATAAACCAAAAGACCACTGACACAGGACCATAGTCTTCCTCTACAAACAAGAATATGTTGCCACTTTGCTGAAGAATTCAATATATACATTTCTGTCTGACTTCAGTTTTCCTTTTAAACATATGTCTCTTATTTTAAAAACTGCTTCAAATAATGTCTATCAATATTTTTTTTTTTTTTTTTGGAATCAAGATCTTTTATTGTATTTTCAGGAAAAAGCTTACAAATCATCAGCATTAAATGAGGGAGTACACAGCAGGAAAATTCGAACCCCCTTGGGTTTACAATTCAAACTTGTGACAGTAGGTATGAGTAAGTCTCTGGTCTGTGACAATACAATAATACCTTCCTAGTCCAAAGTTCGTTCACGTAAACCATAGAACCCTGAGATTTGAACTGGTTGAGAGAAGGGGAGGGAGGAGAGACCGACAGCACCCCAAATGGGAACACACTGTGCCTGAACGGAACTCTCCAACCCATCCCCATCCCCCCTTAGTAGATATAAAAAGTTTCTTGGCATCTAACAAGGCAATAAAAACCTACGTCGTGTGCTTCCCTTGGGAGTTTGACCCCCAGGGTTCCCTACTACAGCATGAAATAAAACAGACAACACATCATCTTGTTAAATCAACCAGATAATTAATATAAGAAAGGAAAAGAAAAAGGGTAGAGATGAGAGGGGGGAGAGATAGAGAGAGAGAAAAGAGTAGTCGAAAGCCAATCCAGGGGAGGACTCTCCCCCGACCCCGAGACAGCCAGACGCATCATGGTTGAACCCCTGGAATCAAGGAAATGCCTATGAAATTGGCCCAGGGTTCCCAAATAGCTTCAAATTTCTCTTTGGTGTTGTTCAGGGTACTGGCAAGCTTCTCTTGGGCCATGATCCAAGAGATTTTGCGGATAGCCGCTTTGAAGGACACCCTGGGTTGTTTCCATGCCTTAGCAATAGATAGCTTAGCTCCCAGCAAAATGAAATGTATCAATTTACGGGCCAGTTTGGGTGTTTTAGGTAAGTGATCGTTTAATAGAGCTAAGGCGGGGGACCTCGGGATCTGGACTCCAGTAACTTTCTTAATCATACGGAAAATCCTGCTCCAGAAAGGCCTCAATCGTGGACATTCCCAGAAGATATGGGCCAGGGAGCCCCTGAGCGGACAGCCCCTAAAACAACTGGGGTCCGTGGAGGGGAACATTTTGGCCAGTCTCTCCGGTGGGAGATACCATCTTGTGATAACCTTCATGCTGGATTCAACCAGTGAGATGTTCAAAATGCTCTTGTATGCCCTACTAAAGGCGACCCTCCACTTCTCTAGGGCCCACTCCAAGGAAAGGTCTGACTCCCAAGCTGTCATGTATGAGGTCTTGGCGGACTGACTGGAGAGTGACTGATTGATGATGGTGATTCCACCCCTCTGCTCCGAAGCCTGACCGCACCATATTTCATATGGGGTGAATGCGTGGTTGGAAGAATTGTCTTTTCCCATCTGAGTGAGGAAGTGTCTGATCTGCTGGAAATGAAAGTTCTCGGAGTTAGGTATCTCTAGTTGACTCACACAGAAAGCCCTGGTGATAGGCCCCATTGATGTGAAGTAGTGTCCAATCCGGTACATCCCCTTGTTCAACCACCAGCGGAATGCTTTAATGTCAGTTCCCGGGGGAAAGTCAGGGTTATTGAAGATGCGAGCCAGGGGGTGTCTGTAGGAAGTTATGGATTGAAGGTTTCTCAGAGAATCCCATAATTGAAAGGATTGCGAGAGGATAGGGGATAAAATGGGGGGACGTTTTTTGGGGGGGACCCATAGAAGAAAGTCGATAGTGAAAGAAGGGACTGCCTGTCTCTCAATCAGTATCCAGTCCGGTCTTTCAGCCTTCGCGTATACCGTCGAGATCTGGGCTAGCCTGGCTGATTGGTAATACCAAAATAGCTGCGGGAGGCCTAAACCCCCTTGTGGTCTATTTAAGTATAATGTGCTCTGTTGAAGTCTGTACCCCTTCCCTCCCCAAATGAATTTTATTATTTTCCTTTGGAATGCTTTCAAGTGCTCTTTAATGATGCTTATTGGAATGGCTCTAAAGAGGTAGAGGATTCTGGGGAGCAAAGTCATCTTGACTGCATGAATCCTCCCTAGCCAGGATAAACCCCCTTTAGCCCATTTGGATAAGTCTGCCTCCAGTTTGCGGTATGTGTGAGGAAAGTTAGTTGCATAAAGGAGTTCTGTCTTAGCTGTGAGCCTTATCCCCAAATAATCAATGTATGAGTCACTCCATTTGAATTCAAAGGCACTCTGCAGGGATGCTAATATGGATGGGTTAAGGGAGATGTTTAAGGCTGAAGATTTGGCATAATTGACCTTCAGCCCAGAGACCTTCAAGAAGTCTTTCAGGAGTTTGCAGAGGTTTGGAAGGGTGGTGGTTGGGGACGTGATAAAAAGGAGCATATCGTCCGCAAACAATCCACATTTGTGGACCTGGTCACCACAGGCAACCCCTTGAATGTTGGGATCTGCTCTTATTGCTATTGCTAACGTTTCGATAGCGATAGCAAAAATTAGGGGGGAGAGTGGGCATCCCTGCCTAGTGCCTCTTGCAATGGTTAGGGGTTTAGAGTATTGACCTTGTAAACGAATCACCGCTTGAGGGGAGGAGTATAATGATTTTAGAGTCCCTAAAAAGTTGGGTCCGAATCCCCACTTCTCCAATATGGAGAAAAGGTAAGGCCATTTGATCGAGTCGAAAGCTTTGTGGAGATCCAGCGAGAGGATCATACCTTCTTGTTTCGGCCCCCCCTCCCAGTTAGATTGTAGAATGGATACTATATCTATTGCTCTCCTAATTTGGTCGGGTCCTTGCCTACCAGGTATAAAGCCAACCTGGTCCTTGTGTATATAGAGGTTGATGAAAGAGGAAAGGCGGTTGGCTAGAATTTTAGTAAGAATTTTGAGATTGTTGTTAATTAAAGATATGGGCCTGTAGTTCTCAACTTCCTCATGGTTTTTGTTGGGTTTGGGGATCACTGAGATAAATGCTGTGTTTAGTTGGGTTTCAATGGGGGATCCTGACTTTTTGGAGTTAAAGAACTTCGCCAGGTACGGGGCTAGGATAGCACTATATTCCTTATAGTAGGGGACTGAGAGGACGTCTGGCCCAGGGGCGGAGCCAGATTTGAGACCTTTAATTACCTCCCCAATTTCGGCCTCCGAAATGGGAGCTTCCATTAAGTCTTTACATTCTCTTGAGAGCGAGGGAAGTTGTAGATTCAGTAGGAACTCATTAACTAAGGGGCCTTTATCCGATTGGGGTGGGTTGTAAAGATTAGCATAAAAATCGTGGAAAGCAGACATAATACTGGTCGGATTTGCTGATGGGGGTTGACCTGCTATTCTCAATTTGGGGAAGGAGAGGGAGCGAAATTTAGGTGAGAGTTTAGATGCCAACATTGAGCCGAATCTATCCTTGTGGCAGTAAAATTTGGCTCCACACCATCTAAGATTTTTCTCTGCTTTAGCCGTTAAAGCGAGATTCAGCTCAAGTCTGGTGGCGTCAAGTTTGCTTAGAAGGGTCCTAGACGGGTGTTGTTTGTGTTCCGCTTTTAGTTGGAGGAAGGATTTTTCGAGTCTTTGAATGTCGATCAATCGCTCCTTCTTAAATTTGGTCGCTAACCTAATTATAACTCCTCGAATAGTTGCCTTGTGGGCTGCCCACAGGGTTTCGGGGGATATGTTCTCCACATCATTTAAGAGGAAGTATTCTTTGATAGATTTTGCTATTTCTTGACCAGACTAGGGTCAGCCAAAAGGGATTCGTTTAGCCGCCAAAAGAAGCCTCCTCGCCCAGACAGAACATTTCTCAAGGTAAGAAGAACCAATGAATGATCCGACCATGCGGTGTCTAGTATTGCTGCCTTAGTGTACAAGGGAATGAGGGCTGTCTGGGTGAGGATGTGGTCAATTCTAGCGTAAGACTGGTGGGGAGCAGAAAAGTGCGTGTAGTCCCTTTTGTTGGGGTTCATTTCCCTCCATGCGTCTACCAGGCCCTGTGCGTGAACCATCTTGTCAATCCTAGTGCTAAGTTTTGTTGGGCGTGTAAATTGGTCTTTAGGGGGCTTAGTTTTGTCTAGACCCTGGTCAAACGCAACATTTGAGTCCCCTCCCAGGATGACTTTGCCTTCCAGGAGCGGTTCCAAAGTTGAGAACAGGTCCTGGAAGAATGACGCTTGGCCCTTGTTTGGGGCGTAGTAGGAGACGAAGAAATATAAAACACCTTCTAGGGTACCCTTCACCAAAATGAATCTGCCCTCTGGATCCCTAAAGTCAGCGAGATGTGAAAATTTGCAATTTTTAGAGAAGAGAATAGCTACCCCCTTCGTCTTGTTAGGGGCATTTGCTAAATAAAATGTTGGAAAGTGAGCATGTAGGAACTTGGGGGTGTACCGGATGGGGAAGTGCGTCTCCTGCAGAAGCACCACATCGATTCTCAGGGATTTATAATGATCCAGTGCTAGTCTCCTTTTCCTAGGGGAGTTTAGGCCCTGGACATTATGTGAACCTATCTTGAGGTCATTACCCTTCGCACTCAGGTCAGCCATAGGAGCAGAGGGGATAGAAGCCAGAGATCAAGCAGTCACTTACCCTTGGGTGTCTTCTCATACCGGATTTAGGCCAGGTTGTGCGGGGTAGTCCCAGGACCGACTCTGGGGCATGGGGGGAAACCCCCCCTGGATGGCTAGAAGAAAGAAAAGGGATGAGATGGGGAAGAAAAAGGTAAGAGACTTACTGACAAATAAAGACACAAAAAAAGATATGGGTACCAAGAAAATACCCTTGGAGTTATGCGAATCGAAATCCGCTATAGCCCCAATGAACCACTTCAGACCGCCCCGAGGGGCGTCTGAAGTTCCGACACCAAAGGACTCCATAGGTTCTTTGGAATCGAGTGGAGGCACAAGGGTTCCACCCCGGACCCTTGTTATGTCAAACCTGAAGCATAACAAATACACACCATAACGGTAAACATAAAAACTATAGTGTCAGCCCTAGTTACGGGGCTCTAATCGCCTGAAACAACAATCAACCCAGGCAGGAACATATAATCAAAAACCCTGAGAATCCCGCCCCCTACACATCCTCACAAGTCTACCCCCCCCTATCTGACTATGTGGGGGAGAATTCCTGGGGGGTAACCGGATAATAAGGGTGGCCTCAATGGCCTAGCAAACCGGACCTCCCTCTGAAAGTGGGGAAGAAATATGGGTATTTCAGTCAAACCTAGACTTCTAACTGGACTAAGAAATGACACATCCTAATGAAAACTGGAAATCTAGTCCTGTATTCTGAACTTCATCTTAGAGAAACCGTGATCTTCATGGAGGAGCATATTCTCTGTAGAAGTCTTCTTCCTCTGAGAAGGTTAGCTGGTTCTTGAGGGAAGCAAGTTGAAGCAAAGGGTGGTAAGTGTTCGTTTCTGACCTCCTTTATCGAAATAATTTTGCTAAAGTAGAAAAATGGTGTGTAAACCGTAAAGTTTGATGAGAATCTAGATGTGTGATTTTCCATGTCCATAAGAGGTGAGAGGGTTTGGAGCACTTGCTCCATCAACTTGGGGGGAGAACTGGCCCAAAGATGTCTCTGCCGAGACTAAAGGGAAATGATGCGCAAAGCGGTCCTTAGGGTGGTTTCCCATCCTTGCTCTTCTTGGAAGGTCCCTTCATCCAGAGTGGAGATACGGGGCTGCCAGGAGGAGGGCGTTTAGTGGAGCCCGAGGAAGAAGACGAAAAGTCCATTGGCGCCTCCTGGGAGATTAGCCTGAGGGCGAGAAACAGTCTTTCACCTTCCTGGAGGCTCGCAAAAGAGTGGGTCTTGCCCTGGATAGTGAACTTTACAGCAAAGGGGAAGGTCCAGCGGTATTTGATATCCCGTTGGGAGAGGACCATGAGGAGGGGTTTTAGCGCTCTCCGTCTTTGAATAGTCGTAGGAGCGAGGTCAGCAAAAATCTGGATCTGGTGACCCTGGTGTTGCAGCTTAGGATTTTGTCGAGATTGCCGCATGAGCTCTTCCTTTACCGCAAAGAAGTGCGGCTTGACGATTATGTCCCTTGGGGGTCCATCTTGTCTGGGGGGACAGAGAGACCTGTGAGCTCTGTCTAGTTCCAGACGTTGGGGGGGTATGTTAGGAATAAGGGCTGCAATAATGTCCTGAACCGTGGAGGGAATGTCCGAAAAAGTTTCGGGGAGGCCTCTGATTCGAAAGTTATACCTCCTAGACCGGTTTTCGAGCTCGTCGATCCTAGAAAGGGCGACATCTAATTGTTCTTGAATGGTCATGAGGTGTGCTGCGTTTTGGTTGGTTCTCGCGGTTGTGTATTCCACCTTATCCTCAACGGCTTCAATTCTGGCGCCCAAATTGGACAGGTCCGCTTTAATAGTGTTGGTAATCTGTTTTGCAGTATTAGCCAGTCCTTTCTCTAACAGGGATGAGAATTTAGCAAACATGTCTTCCTGCATTGCTGTGAGGTCAGTTACTGAGAAGCCTGATTGCTGGATGACTGGAGGTGGAAGGTGGGCCTGTGCAGGGAGGGCCTGTGAGCCCAGCTCCTGGTGTGTGAGGCTCAGTATCTCAGTGGAGGCCTTTGCTGTGGCCTGGGGCTTCGTGTGGCCTTGCAGTTGTGAATGGGGCGTTAGGGGGGTCCCTGTGCTGCCTGAGCATAGGTCAGGGTCGGGGGAGAAAGTACTGGCCTGTGCTCCTGTGTCCTGGAGTGGATGCCTGCCTGTTGCAGCGGTCCGTCCGTGCTGGCGGCCATCTTGGGACTCCCGTCCGCGCTAGCTGAGGCGAATTGGGGGCCGAGATCGCGTCTCGCCGTAGGCCCAGACATCTCCTCCGGTTCCCCGGACGTTCCCCTACTCGGGTGTGGTGTTGTTTCGCCCGCTATTGGGCTGAGGCGGCTGGTGTGCGGCTCGGCGGTCCGGGGTGGAGCGGAGCTCTTGGCTCAAGCGGCCATGTTGGAGCTCTCGCGCATGCGCACTCCTGATGTCTATCAATATTAATATTTTTCATCTAAATAACATAGAAAACGGTATGAAATGAAGACCATTTCTGTCTTCATGTTGTAATATTTTTTTGACACGCCTGTGCACAAATATATAGAGAGCTTTGCAGCCAGTAGTTATGAGAATTATTGTGCCTGCTATTTAGAGGGGTTGTGTATGCCTGAGACCCATTTGCCAGGCATATCTAATAACAATATCTTTAATAAATAATTTGTAGAACCCACTCTCAACATACATGAATGGTATCAATCAGGTTGGAATGTGCACATTCATATTGTTCATATGCAGAGAAACTTACTTCAGCAGAATTTATGGAGTGAGATAGTATTCAAATCAAATTATAACAAGGTTATTTTATTGTAAGTTAGAATATAAATTGCTTTTACTATGTGCTATTTACAAAAAAGATGCTTTAAATAAAATATATACTTTTTATTAGATTTTTTTTTTTTACAATGGTTTCTAACATTGTCTGATATTTTTAAAATTTCTTTACCGACAATTAGTAGTAATATTTTTTTTTGTTTTCCATTTGTTTGTTAAAGAAGTATTCATATTATCCCCTACTATCTGGACATAGGCTTATTCACTTTCTGTAAAAATATATGTATTGACATAAGTGTGGGTATGTTGCAACATTGGCTTTTAGCACAAGGAGGTGGAAGCCAGTCTTTTTTGCTGCACAGCTCCCTGCAAGGAAAGCAATACACTTGCCCTAAGGTCTCCCTTACACTAACCCTTTGCAAAGCTGGCCGTAGATGAATCAAAATGTGCCCTGTTCAGCAGGAGCTGGGTGAAATTACATCCATCTATGGCCATTCCCATTTGAGAGAAGTCTTTCTAATGATTGACTCCTATTGAACAGTCCTACTAGTAAATTTGCATTTGATCAGTGCATGCAGCCAATTGGTCCCGCTGTCAGAACACAGTAGCTCAGCGGGGAGGTTTCCACATCCACCTCAAATGTGTGAAGAGGGGACATTTGTTCAGTTTTTTCGATCAGCTCACTGGTTGATCCCTCCCTTATGTAAGCTTAACCTTATGTCGGAGCTGATAAAAGTTATTTTAGCCGCATCCTCCCTCGACCAAGCCTATCCATTGAAGCCATGTGAGAAGCCCACAGAGGCTTCTTTAGTCAGTGGTGCTTTGTAGTCCTCCAAATGGCAGAGAAAATGAGAGATGCATAATAAACAAAAGACTATATAATGTACAAACATTTCTGTCAGGGATACCCTGTGGCAGGACAGACACTCAGGCGTGTGCGCATGCGCACACATGTTCCTATGGGAGCGCACTATACCAGGCAGCGGTGCGTGAGCTTGCGCAGAGTCACGAGGCGGGCGCGCGTGTGCGAGAGCACGCGGTAGGTGCGCGCGCGTGCTGACTTGGCGCCAGTTCCCCTTTAAAAGGCCAGCAGCTGCTCCGGTACAGTGCTGTCTGATCTGCAGTCTAAACCTGAGTCTGATCCTGAACCTGCTGTGTTACCTAACCTTGCTTCGTTGACTACTGCTGCCTTCTCCTCTCCTGACCCGGCCTGCTTGACCTTGCTACTTCTGAAACTATTGATCTCCTGTTGCCGAACCTCTGCCTGCCTGCTGACTATTCTTTGCCTGCTGATTGTACTACCTGTTGCCCGTTCTGACCCGGCTTGTCTCACTCTGCTTAGTCCGTTCCTGATCCAGCTCCGCCTAGATCCAGGGGTCGCTGACCCGCACCTATTCCACCGCTTCCTACTGCTTCTGCTACCAGTCTGCTACCAGTAAGAACTTTTTACAATTCTTACATCCATGCGCTCCTGCCGCTCTGGCGATGTTTGCAGGTTTGGGGTTTTGAGCCTGGTCATGGTGTATGGGGGTCTTTTCCTATCGCGGGAGCTGCGATGCGCCTCGTGGGTCCTCCCTTTTCTCGTTGCACAGTGGTGTTCGGGAGATCGGGAGGACGCCCCTTCGCGCATCGGCGCCACGGTCCTCACATCCAGCGTTTGACGTCGATCATGACGTCATTACGCTGCCATTGAGAGCACCTTCTGCGTGACCTGTGCGGGAGCGGTTTGGCGCCAATCGCCTGGTGGTTTGACCCAGGTGCGGACGCCTTCCCCCGCCCCCCCCGCGTTCACGCACGTGCCGTTGGTGGCGTACCTGTACATATACCCTCAGTCAGAGCCGGCTGTTCACATGGCCGGTCTCTGCCTGGGGCTCCTGCACACCAGCTATTCCATCGCCTGGTGTTGCATGGTATACAGCTTGGGTAAGTTTCCTTCGGTTCAGACCCACACACAACACGATTGATTTTTGTACGTTTTTGTTCACACACATTTGTTTTTTACACTCACATCACTTATAGGTTTGTTTTTCTCAGACCATTTTCACGTATAGCCCATCTCATACACATTACACCAATTACACTTCACATCCCATCCTTTTCCTCCATTATTCACACATGCTGACACATTGGGCTTACAATTTTATACCACTAATATATATACTTTTTCATCACTTTTTCATATACTTTTTCACCATCCCCTTACACATACCTTGCTTATTTTTACACATCCTCATCATCTCACCTCACACACATTTTTATTTTTACTTTCAGATGTTTTGTTTTGCTCATACCTCAAAGCCAGCACCTACACTCATGGGGACCACCTTAGGCACCATACCACCACCCCAAGCTGTCCATGTACAGTTACGCCGCCTCAGCTCCCGTGATGTGGTCTGTGCTTCCGGTTCACCTGTCTCGCTCGCCCCTTATCGCTCCCACTGCCGGGGCTGGTGAGTGTATTTGGTTAATTTTCCTTAAATAACATTTTTTACTTTTATACAGAATGTGTTTTCACCATAACCATTTAATCTACAGGAACCTGTTGCATCTGCTCCTGACGAGTGGAGAAAATTCCACGAAACGCGTAGAGCTATTGGATGCTGCAGAGACACATACTACGCTTTGACTATGTTATAACATGAATCCAACATTTGCAGATTCCTTTTATGTGATTATTAACACAGGTGCCGGGCATGCTGTGTTTAGTATTTTAAGGCCAGATTGCTGTCATATACCATTCATTAACCTCATGAATTTATCTTTATTTATGTTTATATTTATATACTTTGTATCACTATGTCTATACCTTGTGCTTTTATGTATATATGAAATTACCATATTTACCTTGTTATAAATAAAATTGTATATTTATATCATCACCTCCGCAGTTCAGCCGCTTCATTTAAAGTCCCATTTCCCTCTCGATTAGAGGACTATGTGTCGGACTTCAGATGCTGGAGTGCAGACACCCAGTGGAATAATGCAGCTCTGCAGTACCAGTTCCGCATGGGTCTATCTGAGGACTTGAAAGATGAACTTACCCGAGCAGAAATACCTGATACCTTGGAAGGACTTATCAGTTTGGTAATTCAGGTTGACCGGCGGCTCCGTGAGCGCCAATCAGAGAGATGCACCCAGCAGACCCACTTTGCATGGATGACACCAAAGGCTCCTGTTCAGCCCCTTGCTGGCTCAAGTTCCATCAAACCCGCACCTGCTGCTCCAAGGCCCATGAAACTCAGAGTGATACGCCACACGCTACCTCCAGAGGAGCGATCACGCCGCCAGCAGAAGAATCTTTGCCTGTATTGTGGAGAGGCTGACCATTATGTTCATGGGTGTCCTGCAAAGATGAGGAAGCTTCCTCCTACTAACCTCACAATGCTACCTGCCCAGTCAGCTCATCTTACCCTTCCTCTGTTAGTCCAGCTTCCAGAAAAGACTATTCCCGTTAACGCTATTGTGGACTCCGGAGCATGCAGTTGCTTCATTGACTTAAACTTTGCCGCCCAGCAACATACCTCCTTTATCCGTTACTTCTTCCCATCAACATAAGGAACTTTTGAGCCTTGACGCTATCACTTCCCCCTTGTTTCCTGTCATCCTGGGTTTACCTTGGCTCCAGGCCCATAACCCTCAGATTAACTGGTTGTCCGGGGAGATCAAGTTTTCATCACCGTATTGTCTGAAGCATTGTCTACCAGGATCTATGAGTACATCGGCAAACCTATTCTGTATGGACTTTGATCAAGATGTTATTCAATCTGTATCCAAACCCTACCACCAGTACCTTGACGTCTTCAGCAAACAAGGAGCTGATACCTTGCCGTGCCACCGCCCATATGACTTTGCAATTGATCTCTTGCCCGGAGCTGCGATTCCATTTGGTCGTGTGTTCCCATTATCAGAGCAAGAACAAGAGGCATTGAAAGAGTATGTTGATGAGAACCTCAAGAAGGGGTTTATCCACCCTTCCACCTCCCCAGCAGGAGCAGGGATATTCTTCGTAACCAAGAAAGACCACTCTTTCTGCCCTTGTGTGGATTATCGGGAGCTAAATAAAGTTACGATTAAAAACCGCTATCCCCTGCCTCTAATGACTGAGTTTTTCCAGAAACTGAGATCTGCAACCATTTTTACTAAACTGGACTTGAGAGGTGCCTATAACCTGATACGTATCCGAAAAGGGGATGAGTGGAAGATGGTTTTCTGCACCAGATTCGGGCACTTCGAGTATCAGGTCATGCCCTTTGGGCTCTGCAATGCCCCAGCCATCTTCCAACACTTTATTAACAATGTGTTCCGAGACTTGTTGGATATCTTCGTAATTGTCTACTTGGACGATATTTTAATCTTCTCTGGTTCCCTTGATCAACACTGAGAGCATGTCAGTATTGTGTTAGGCTGACTACGTCAACACTCCATCAACACAAGCTGTATGCAAAACCGGAGAAATGCGAATTTGACCGGCAGAGCATTCAATTTTTGGGACTTGTAATATCTACAGCAGGAGTTGAAATGGACCCCCAAAAGGTGTCCGCCATACTGGAATGGCCTGTACCCACAGACAAGAAGGGGGTACAACGCTTCATAGGTTTTGCAAACTTTTATAGGAAGTTCATCAAAGGGTTCTCTGCCATCATCACCCCAATAACACAGCTAACCAAACAAAACCTACGATTCTGCTGAAGCTCCGAGGCACAAAGCGCCTTTGAAACACTGAAGAAACTTTTCACTTCGGCTCCTATCCTCAGCCACCCTGACCTGTCCTTACCCTACATCCTCGAAGTGGATGCTTCCAAAACAGCAGTGGGGGCAGTTTGTTCCCATCGTCAAGGGGTTAAAGCCTTGTTGCACCCTGTGGCCTTCTTCTCATGGAAACTTTCTCCAGCAGAAAGAAATTACGATGTAGGAGATCGTGAGCTGTTAGCCATCAAAGCAGCACTGGAGGAGTGGAGATACTTGTTGGAGGGTGCTAACCATCCCATACTGATATATACTGACGATAAAAATCTAGAGTATTTAAGATCTGCCAAGAGACTCAAGCCACGACAAGCTCGTTGGGCTCTGTTTTTTACTTGTTTTTCCTTTCACATCACCTACCGACCTGGATCAAAAAATACAAAACTGGACACTCTATCTTGTATGTACGATGACCCCAAGGACTTGACAACACCAGATACCATTCTGCCTACAGGGAACTTCCTACTTCTGCAGACGGATCTTTTGTCACAAATCAAGCAAGCTTCCATCAACATCCTCAGCCCCCCTGGAGTTACTCTAACTCCTAAAGATGGTCTGCTTTGGAGAGGAGGCAAGATTTTTGTTCCTGAGAGTGTGCGTGTAGGGATCTTAAAGATGTTCTGTGACCATCTGCTGGCAGGCCATTTTGGCATACATAAGACTCTTGAACTTGTACGACGTACCTTTTGGTGGCCTGACCTAGAAGATTTCTGTAAGAAATATGTGAATTCATGCTCTGTTTGTGTTTAGAACAAGACAGCGAGAGTAAGTCCTGGGGCCTGTTGAAGCCTCTATCCATTCCTGATAAACCATGGCAGATGATCTCTATGGATTTTATAGTGGAACTTCCACCTGCCGAAGAATGCACGGCAATCTTTGTTGTAGTGGACCGATTACCCAAGATGGCCCATTTTTTGCCCTTAAAGAATATCCCATCTGCTATGGAAACAGCCCGAGTATTCATTAAGGAGATCGTTACATTACATGGGGTTCCTGCCAACATCACGTCTGATCGTGGTGTACAATTCACCTCACGCTTCTGGAGAGCTTTATGCAAAGTGTTGAAAAGCGAGTTGGCATTGTCCTCAGCATACCATCCCCAAACTAATGGGCAAACTGAGAGGACTAACCAAACGCTCAAACAGTACATCCGGTGTTTCACATGCTTTACTTAGGATGATTGGGTATCCTTACTGCCACTAGTAGAATTTGCCTACAACAATGCCAATCACTCAGCTACAGGTCAACCCCCTTTCTTTTATAATTATGGTTTCCATTTATCATTTATGCCTGATTTCATTGCAGAGTCTACAGTTCCAGCAGTACAGAATACCATGGATTTCCTCAACCACAATAATAAGATCTTGCAGGAAGCAATGGCCAAAGCGCAAGCTGACAACAAGAAGGCTTTTGATAGGAAAAGGAGAGGAGAACTGAACCTACAGCCGGGTGATCAGGTATGGCTTTCCACAACCAATCTTAAGTTGAAATGTCCATCGAAAAAGTTGGCACCCAAATTTACTGGTCCCTTCCCGGTGAAGAGGAGGTTGAATGAAGTATCATATGAATTGTCTCTACCTGACTCATTTAAGATACACCCTATATTTCATGTCTCGCTACTGAAGCCTGCAGTACCTGATCCTTTCCCCGACCGAGGACCTAAACCACCGGAACCTGTTTTGATTGATGGAAATGAGGAATATGAAGTGGAGGCTATCTTGGATTGCAGGAGAAGGCAGAATCAGGTACAATTTCTGGTTAAATGGAAGGGACACGGCCTGGAGGACAATTCCTGGGAGCCCGCATGCAATATCCATGCAAGAAGGTTAGTTCGTGCCTTTTTTCTTGCTCACCCTGATAAAAAGAACCTGTTGGGCACCCGGAGGTTGCCCCTTGGGGGGGGCAATGTCAGGGATACCCTGTGGCAGGACAAACACTCAGGCGTGTGCGCATGTGCACACATGTTCCTATGGGAGCGCGCTGTACCAGGCAGCGGTGCGTGAGCATGTGCAGAGTCAGGAGGCGGGCGCACGTGTGCAAGAGCATGCGGTGGGCGCGCGTGCGCGCTGACTCGGCTGGGCGCCAGTTCCCCTTTAAAAGGCCAGCAGCTGCTCCGGTACAGTGCTGTCTGATCTGCAGTCTAAACCTGTTGCAACCCCAGTGGTCCCCGAGCCAGGGCTGTAAGACTACAGTTGGGCTCTGATACCAGGTACTTGACAATTTCAGTCTGACCTGATCATCTTTCTATCCACCTGCTGCATAGGCTGGCTGAGCTTTGTTCTTGTACACTGTTGAGTTTCCTACCATTTCTGTGTCTTAAAGTGAATCTGTTGCAAGGCTATGAGGGATATGTGCAAATTCTTAGCAAGCAGTAAACAAGGTTTAAAACAAGCCATCACTTATCTCTCTAGCTGCAGGCACTGTGGAGCAATGTATCCTCAAATTTTCCAGCAGAAGCATTGAAGTCATTCTCTCATCAGCTCAGTACTGCATGCAGGGCAATGGACAAAGCACTGGGGACAAAAGGGATGTGAAATGATTTCATACAGTAATGTAATTTGTAAGATTACAGTGTACTGTATGTGTTATGAATTTTCACTCTTTTGAATTTGCCGCCAAGCTCCGCCCCCATGCGTCGCGACGCTCACAGGGAACGGAGCCCGGCATACAGGACATCGGGGCTTAGGACACAGCCCTCAGACACAGCAGGGGGACATCGCAGGATCCTGGGGACAAAGTAAGTACACTGCACCAGGACCCTGAGATGTAATCCCGAGTGTGGCTCGGGGTTACCGCTAATGGTGCTGAAATTTAACCCCGAGCCACACTCGGGAATACCGCCAGGGAGGTTAAATGGTTTGTTTGGACCAAATATTTGCTTTACTTACAGATGCATGGGCTGGAAGTGCTGTATAAACTGTATGTAGCCTCAGCTACAGACAGTATACATGTTTTAGTTCATGCAGAAGGATGGAGACTTCCCGTCCCACTCCCAGAACAAAATTGCAGTTACAGGCCTCTCTCATCTTTTTAAGTGGGAGAACTTACACAATTGGTGGCTGACTAAATACTTTTTTGCCCCACTGTATATACTGTTCTTTCTACCTGGAAACTGGAGATTGACCATGGCAACTAAAAAGTGTCCCTTTACGTCAAAAGTGGTTTTAGACCAGCTAGAAAACTGCGATAGTAAATTAGAACACTTGCAGAATTGAGCGATAGTGAATCATGGGGAAATGTATTTTGTTATTATTATATTATTATTTTTTATAATTATTTATATTTATTATATTATAATTTATGATTTTGTGTTTCAAACTTCACCATACTCTGGATATCTACTAGACTCTTGGTGAACAGATTTAAGTGTGTAATTGCTAAGAATTACAGGCCTACAATATAAAACGCCAAATTTCTATGCAAAATAATTGTACCGCTTTGAGACGGAAAAATCTGAAATAATCATACCGCCAGGAAGGTTAAAGTCACAGGAAACCTGGAGTTAGGCTTTAAAAGATGAGCTCTCACATTTCTTTGCTATGCAGTGCTTATATTGAAGAAATGTTGCACAGCTGGACTGGTTGCTCTATGCTCTTTTACAGTTATATGTAGCATTTACTGCACTGAATGGCTCATTATAAAACAATAAGGTCTATTTAGTAAGGATTTCCATTATAGTTGTGCACAACAGTCAGTTATTTTAACCGCACTGCATGTTCTGCCATTCCTTTGTACCCAGATTTTATTGGAATATAGATTGGTTAGCTCTAAATGATGTGTAATTTTTTACTGTCTTCATTTCTTGTGCTTGTGTTGCAATAAATTATACAGTACATATCAGAGTCATTTTCAGTCGCTGAATAACATGGTTCATTTACATTACCTTAGACAGTCAGTGGCGTCACTAGGGTTGGTGTCACCTGGTACTGCAAAACATGTTGTCACCCTCACCTCCACCAAGTACAGAATCCCCTCTCCACTAAGAATAGACCCCCCTCCCTCAGTCCAGACCCCCCCAACACTGAGTACAGACCCCTCCCTCAGTATAGACCTGCCTCTCTCAGTCCAGACCCCCCCAACACTGAGTACAGACCCCCTCCCTCAGTATAGACCTGCCTCTCTCAGTCCAGACTCCCCTCTCCACTAAGTATAGATCCCCTCCCTCAGTGCAGACCCCTCTCTCCAATAAGTACAGACCCTCTCCCTCAGTCCAGACCCCCACTTTCTTCACTAAGAATCTGATGTCGGCGAAAAAGGACAGAGATTACAAACTAGAATGAATGTACACAGACACACCATCAAGGAACATAAGAAAGATGTTTTCTGCACACCTGTAGGATATTATTTCTCACAACCAGACCAAACTATGGAAGACATGTTTGTTTTAGTTTATAGAGGAGCTTCAAAACTATTCATGAAAGGAAATCTTTTGAACTAAAAATGATAATACTATTTGAAAGATAATGGGCTACATGTGGACCTAGGTTTTATTATTAGAACCTCTGTGACTGTTACTCCCCCTCACTCTCTCTCTGCCTTATCTTGCTAACAATCCTTTTTTTTTTGCACTTTTTTCTCAGAGATTGTCCTACTTAACATTCTGCTTTGTGTATTAGTACTGCTTGGACCTTGAAGAAGGGCACACACCCGAAAGCTTGTCCTGAAAATTTGGATGCTAGTGCAATTAAAAACATATCATAGACAGTCCTAAATTGTTCTTGTTGCAAGTGCAATAATACAGCTACAATCACCTCAAGCCTGTTTATAATGAGATTGGATTAGTACTGCTAGTGACAATGTCATAAATGGTGTTGTTTCAGGAGAGACTAAATGTTGAAGTCCTTGTGTAATGAGTGATCTTGTGCAAAAAAAAGGGAAGACCACAGAGGACACCTCAAGTCATCCATTTACCTCCAGAGGTCTGGAGCATCTGTGCAATATCATAACCAACACCTTAAGACCTAGTTTACACTTGCGTTGATTAGTTTTACACATTGAAGGACCTTTAGCATGCATTTTTGATGCTTTTGTGATGCATATTTGAAGTAGTAATGAAGATTGACAAATGCCCTTTGTGTTGGTTTTCTATTTGTTTTAAAGAGGCTTAGTAGAACCATGGATATAGTAATCCCAGCTCAGTAATACCACAAATCAGCAGATCCCCTGCTCAGCAAATCTCCAGCTCATTAGTATCCCTGTACAGCAAGTCCACAGATCATTAGTACCCCCATTTATCAGATCCCCAGCTCAGTAGTACCCCCAGCTCTGCTGATTCCCTACTAGGAAGTACTCCCTAGCTCTGTTGATCCCCCACTCAGTAGTACCCCCTGCTCTGCTGATCCCCCACTAAGTAATGCTCTCAGCTCTGCTCATCCCCGCTCAGTAGTACCCCAGTTCTGCTGATACTCTGGTTTGCTGATCATCCTCTCTCTCTTTTCCCCACTTACCTCCCTCTATATTGCTCCCATGCTGCACACCACTTGTGACATATGATAGTTTCTCTTACTCTAGTCCCCCAGCTCTGCTGATTCTCCAATGCTCAGTCCTCTCTCTCTGGTCCCCGCTCACCTCCCACTATATTACTCCCATGCTATGCATTATGTGTGACATCTTCTAGTTTCTTCTGCTGCTGTCCATCAGCTCTGCTGATCTTCCACCATTCAGTCATCTCTCTCTGGTCCCTGCTCCCCTTACGCTACAGAATTCCCACGTTTCACACCATGGGTACTGTCTGCTAGTTTCTTCCCTCCTGTCTGGTCCCCACTCATGTTCCTGTTGTTCCACTCTGCACACCAGATGTGACATCTGCAGCAGATACTCCCAGCATATATACATGTGAATAACAAGACCCCTTTCACACTGCAGCACTGGGCTGTTAGCGCTAAAGCGCTGCTTATTTTTGTGGTGCTTTAGCTGCAATTTTCGGCTGCTTGCGGGGCACTTTTTACCTTAAAAAAAGGTAAAAAGTCCCATTTTACAGCACTTTCAAAGCGCTTTTAAGATGCTTTGAAAGCACTGCACATTCATTGCAATGCTATTTACAGAGCTTTCAACCCACCCCAAAGATGCTGTTTGCAGGACTTTTCATAAACATCCCACAAGCGCACCACCCCAGTGTGAAAAGACACACTGCAATGAATAGGAGGCGGTTTTCAGGCACTTTTCAGCAGTTATTTCTAGTAGACATGTGCACACTGAAATATTTCGTTTCGGAATTTTGTTTTCGTCCAAAAAATAAATGTATTTAGTTACTCCCGAAATTTGTTTTTATTTATTTCTTTAAAAATTGCATTTGTCTGAAAATCCAAATTAAGGTCGAATCTGTCATTGAAGGCTTATGGTGTCTGTCGAATGTTCAAAGAAGATTCGACGGAGCAGCTAAACTGTACGACGCCGTATAGTTCGAATCTTCTTAGAACTTTCAACAGACACCATAAGCCAAAGTACGTGTGTACTTAGTTCCAGCTATTTTACTGCTCCTCCTCTTTGGTTACAATCAGCCAATAACATTCATCATCATCATTATTTTTATTTATCTTTTCTCCCCTACTTCAAATCTTTTCTCCCCTATGTCGAATCTTTCTCCCCTACGTCGAATCTTTTCTCTCTATGTCGAATCTTTTCTCTCTATGTAGAATAATCTTGGACTAATAGAGTTAAGGTTAGGCACATTCAACCACAGGTTTGATGGACACAGATTGTTATTGTCCTCATCATGTCAAATATCCTATCTATATCGAACTGTTGTAGCAACGAAAACTAAAATAAAGCATTTGTTTATGTCGGATCTTTCGTTTTTCGGATTCTGCACTTTCGTTATCATTTGTTAAAACGATACCAAAAATACCTGAAATTCGGACGAAAATGCATTTGGATGAAAACAAATGCACATGTCTAATTTCTAGAGCTAAAGTGCCTGAAAAACACCTCAGTGTGAAAGGGGTCCAAGTGACTGCTGAGGACGTCTTTCCATTTTACCTGTTGGTTTCCCAATGCATCCTGGGATATTGCATAGCTCCAATACCTCCAAAACAAAGCAAATCTAACCTGGCATAATTGCCCATCAGCTGCAGGTGCTCTTAGGGAGCATTGTGAAAGACCTCTATAGATGCTTTAAAGCACCAAGAATGGGACATGGGATACAGATTCTAAAGGAAAGCATAGCAGTACAAACTCAACGGTGCATACAGGGCTGTAAGGTACTCGTTTTATTTAGTGACTGCTGATTTGATTGGCATTTATAGTCCTTTTAAAATGCAGGTCAAATGCCACATTTTGAAGCAATTGTAAATGAGGCCTTAGGAGAGATTTTCCCAAGAACTTTTCATTTTCTCTGCTAACAAGTACAGATGTGAGCACTGAATTTATCCTTCTTCTTCCACCTGTCCTTCCACTAGATATTAAACATGTAATCTCTGCGACTCTCATTTTTATTTTTAGTTCCACTTTATAACCACTTTCTATATTTTTATCTGGCTGCAATACAATATATAACAGATGTTATTGCAAGTTACCTTTAATATCCCATCCATCAAATCCACTTGAACTGTATCTTCAAACACATATGTGGTATATTCATCTAAAAAGCCATTTATTCTTTGTTTGTAAGTAAATAGACACATCCCTTAAGCCCTCTGTATTTCAGTCTTTCCTTAATATCTTTTAGCCCACCTGCTAAAGCAAATTTTTCCTTAGAATTGAGAAGGTGCTTAGAGGGTGAGGATTATGCATTCAAGACAAGAAGATTTAATACTGCGACTCTTATGATAAACCTAGTTGTTATGGCAAAACCATAATTGGTTTAGTTGTATCTTTCTTTCTGTGCTTTCAATTAACATCAAAGAATGTCTAGATGTGCATAAAGGCAATGACATACTTTATGTGTGTAAATATAATCTTTGAATCTGTTTGTTCTTTTATTTAATTGAGTAACCTTATCATATTAATGAAATCATTTATAATAAGCCAAGCATTAAAGAAAGACTAGTACATTAATTAAGGATAGGTCTTTTTTTTTCTTTTTTTTTCAGAAATTACAATTGCTTCTGAAAAAGTTTCGTATTTGTAATTTCAATTTCATCAATATCATCAGTTAGTATTTTATTACAATTTTTTTTCTAGATGTGTTTGGCTTTGCTACTCATTGCAAAATTGACATCAAAGTATTCATAAATATTGATGTAATTAAAAAAAGGTTCCCATATTATAACAATAATGTCTGATGGTACTGATGATCACTGGCCTCTGCAGCATTCAGAAATGCAGGCATGGGATGGGGTTTATGTTCAACCTTAAAGTGTTACAAAACCCAGGACCCTGCATTCACTATATATGGTCTCCCACAGTACACAGAACATGGAAATGGAATCATTTTAGTAAATATAAGCTGCTAAATACCTTTTCTCATCAGCAGTTAGAGCAGTCTTGTGTCTCCTATCAGTGTCCAGCCAAGCACTGGTTAAAGCTTGTAGGAGGAGTTTTCTGACTGTTCTATGAGACAGCAAGACTCCTAACTCACTGTTTGGACAGTGCTAATTGGCCCTGTGCTGATCACATGCACTCTCCCAAAAAAAAAAAAACCTTTCTAGCAATACACACCAAACTTAGCATGTGCAGCCTGACTCCATGGACTCTGTGTTATCAGGAAATTATCAGGGGACAGTTGAAGAAGGGGAGGATCAGAGAAGACAGGATCAAACAGCCTTTTTACGCAATACAGAGGATTAACCCTTTAGGTTCCACAGTGAGTATAACAAGCATGCTTTACTGTATATACACACACCGATTTTACTGTTGTGGGTTTAGTAACACTTGAATGTGCCCATTAGGGTAAATAGATTGCACCTCTGAACACCTTTTAAAGCGGTAGTAAACCCTCCGATACTAACATTATAATTACCATATTCATAAAGACAAGGTATTTATAAATCGATTTATAGCTATATATGTATCTAAATTATTTTTCTTACTGTAGACAATCTTGATCTTGTAAAACGTTTTTCAGCATATAAGCCCGCATCATCTCGACTGTGGTCTTCCGTGTCTGAATCTATTTCCGCCCACAGTCTCCTTGTCTCTGTAATCCCACGCATGCGCACTAGGATCAAAATATTTAAGCCTCTTTGTAAGCCTTCTTTGTATCTCGCGCCATCTGTCTGTGACGTGCATGTCACATGTTAACCATGATGCCCTTAGGATCTTGACGAGGCATCGCGGGATGTCGGGGCTGACGTCTGAGAAAATGACGCAGCCCCGACATAAACAAATAATTTTTCCGGCAGAGGCTCTGCTTGCCGGAATGAACGGGGATCCGTCGTATGCGTGGTACATGTCTCCACTCGGGAATACAGCTGTATCTTCTAAACTAAACAGGTAAAAAAAAAAGGCTACTAGCAGTCGCTTTAAAATATTGATATGGACAAATACATGTAAAGTGACAATTTTGACTATACAACTGCTTTAAATTGAGAAGTTTTTTTGTTTTTTATTCTGTGCTGGTAAATGGTTAAAGCAGAACTAAACTGCATCTCAGCACCACAAACTGAAAATGCTATTTATTTAAATTTTTAGTATTCAAAGCAAAGTTGCCATCCATCTATGTCCCCATGTTTTTATTTTACTGCATAGTTATATAGTTAGTAAGGTTGAATAAAGATATCAGTCCATCCAGTTCAACCTGAGAGAGTGTGGGTGCTTGTCTACAATTGTCCCTGTACATTGCGTCTCATTAAGATGCTCATCTATTATATTATTTTTTTATTTAAGGTACCCATATAACGCAGCACTCCACACATACATCACACACTCACATCAGTCCCTACCCTCAAGGTGCCCACAATCCAAGGTCCCCAACTCACATTCATATACTACGGCCAATTTTGGTCAGAAGCCAATTAACCTACCAGCATGTCTGTTACATGTCTGTTACTAACAAAATCATTTCTGGTCATTGCCACCTTGAGTAAAGGCAGATGATTCATGTAGCATGTCAGTGGAAGTCTAGTCAAATCCTAATTAAACCTAAACTTGCTCCTTCCCTCATTCTAAGCCTATTCTAAATGCCATGTTAAGAAAGATGCTTATGCTTACCAATGCTGAGGGCACTCTGGTCCCATCACGTGATCTCCCCAGTGACCGGATTCAGTGAAAAGGAGAGTTAGTCAACAAGAGCTGCAGAGCCTGGGTGGCAACTTCACCCTTATGCTTACTATGGGGCATCCATTGTCGGCTGCCCCTCCTCTACACTGAAGCCAGTGTTTAGAGCTGACCATGTGACCTGACCAGAGCAAACTTAGCATAGCTAAATATATACATCTTTCCTTTACAGGGTAGTTAGAATAGGCTTAAAATGGGGATGGGAGTAGGTTTAAGTATATTTAGGGTTTGATTGGAATTCTCCTATAAAGAGGAAGTAAACTTCCCTCTAATGTTTTTACCTATAGGTAAGCCTATAATGAGGCTTACCTACAGGTACTGTAAATATATTTACTGTATACTGCACCAATGATGTTATCAGTGTATGCGCTCTGAAGGAACGGCCGCCAGTGCCGTTTCTTCAGGGCCATGTGTCGTGATCGGCAGCTCCCGCACACGTGCAGGAGTGATGTCACGAGGCTCTAGCCAGTCACATAGCCGAGGTTCGCGGACCTGGAAGGAAGATGGGCAAAGATGGATGTGGCCTCCAGCAGGGATGATTTGTTTGCAGGCACATTACGCCTTTACTTTGCATGTGACCAAAAAAAAAAGAGGCAGTATTTACCTCTTCTTTAACTTCCTGGAATCCATTTGCCCTTAGCTCAGGCATGGATGCAGGAGGGTGTGCTTCATTGAGAAAATCCCTCCTCCTATCTTTAAGTCTCTTGGGATGTACAGGATAATTTGCCTTGGAAACCAGGAAGTAACTGAAGAAATGTAAAAAATACAAGAGTCTAAAACTGATATACTTTACTATTTACTCATGCTAGCAGTATAAGGATTAAAAATAGCGAACCCGGATTGAGAGAGTTTAGTTCTGGTTTATGTCATGCCAACTGACATGAAAGGGGACCCACAGCCTCTGTTATTATGTGTGATTTTAAAAGACATTATTTATTTATTTGTTATTTTATTATGTCTAATTTAGTAGATAAGCATTCTCTATTTTGTGCACTTACTGTATGTGCTTTCAAGGAGCAAAATAAAATTGGATTATTGGCAACTTGACTTGAAAGCATAGACACAAGTAGGGATGATTCCTTTCTATTTGTGCCCCTGGACCAGGGACGGCCCATCCATTAAGGGCGCATGGGCACCACCCCCTCTATCCACACCACCCCTTATATGGTTAATGGATAGATTCATGCATAGCATGAATTTATCCACGGCTGCCGTGGCCACCCCCTATTCATGCATCTGGCCAATTTCAGGACGCCGGGCGCATGAATTACCGCAGCAAGGGTGTTTTTTTTAAGCACCCTATTAGAGCCATAGGCTCTGATAGGCTTCAAAATAGGGTGGATTTAGAGCGCAGAGCATTGCGCTCGGAGCCCACCTAGGTGTGTTAGAAAAGCAAATGAATATTCACTTTTCTAACACTGAATCGACTCTCCGCCAATCAGAAAGCATGGGTCTGATACCCGTTTCCCGATTGGCTGAAAGGTCAGGCGATCCTATTGGACGCCTAGGAGGAAGAAGCCGCCATAATCTCAGAAGAGAAGAGAACACAGGATACACTGCCAGATGCCTACCTCAGCCTGATCCCATGCCGCTGTGTGCTCACCGATCTCAGATGCTGTGTGCCCACCAATCCCCGATGTGCCCACCGATCCCCGTCGCCAATGGGGTAACCGCCGGTGGACGGGCAGACAGTGAGGGGGGTTGAGTTGAGGTGCTGTGGGGGATGGTTGTTTGCCACCCCCCCAAACAAAAAAACACCAGCCGCCATTCACCTGGACCATTATTTATGGAAAAGACAGTAGGGGAGATAGAAAAAAAAATTCTGCCCTGTGAACAAAGATACAAAAACAGGGATGGGCAGCCGAATACAATCTTTTAGAATATAGTATTGCAGAAAAAATTATTCCATTATATATGTTTTTTATCTTTATGTGATATTTGAAAAACAGAGAGGATCTGTGTCTCCATGTTTGGTAGCTGTGTGCTATACTCTTAGTACCTTTTGTGTGAAGAGTACATGGTTCTGGGATTGATTTTTAATTCGATTCTGCTCTCCCTAACCAGTCATCCCACCTCCAATATTCCACAAGCTCATATAAGGGGTTTATTCACTCCTTAAAGCTCTCAGCACATTAAAACTCTAAAAAAAAAAAGATTCATTTAACCCCTGAAATGCATTGGTTTGTTATTTTGCTGTATGACTGTCAATGGTCCCAAAAATGTTTCAAAAATGTCCAATTTGTCCGCCGCAATATCGCAGTTCCAATAAAAATCACATATTGCCGCCATTACTAGTAAAAAAAAATAATAATAAAAATGCCATAAATCTATCCCCTATTTTGTAGACGCTATAACTTTTGCGCAAACTAATCAATATACGCTTATTGCAATTTTTTTTACCAAAAATATGTAGAAGAATACATATCGGCCTAAACTGAGGAAAATTTTTTTTTTTCTTTGAAAAAAAAATGTGGGATATACATTATAGCAAAATGTAAAAGATTTTGTGTTTTTTTCAAAATAGTCGCTCTTCTTTTCTTTATAGCACAAAATATAAAAACCACAGAGGCGATCAAATACCACCAAAAGAAAGCTCTATTTGTGGGAAAAAAAGGACATCAACTTTGTTTGGGTACAGCGTCGCACAACCGCGCAATTTTCAGTTAAAGCGACACAGTGCCATATCGCAAAAAATGGCCTGGTCATTGAGCAGCCACATCTTCCGGGGCTGAAGAGGTTAAAGAGGTTGGAAAGGCAGAAGGTTTTGTACCATAATGTATTCTCTGCATTAACCACTTAAGGTCAAGCCTATTTTTCAAACTTGTTGTTTACAAGTTAATCTTTTTTTTTGCTAGAAAATTAATTAGAACCCCCAAACATTATATATTTTTTTCTAACACCCTAGAGAATAAAATGGCGGCTGTTGCAATACTTTTTGTCACACCGTATTTGTGCAGCGGTCTTACAAGCGCACTTTGTTTGGAAAAAATACACTTATTTGAATTAAAAAAATAAGACAACAGTAAAGTTAGCCCAATTTTCTTTTTATATTGTGAAAGATGATGTTACGCTGAATAAATTAATACCTAACATGTCATGCTTCAAAGTTGCGCCCGCTCATGGAATGGCGACAAACTTTTACCCTTAAAAATCTCCATATGTGACATTTAAAAAATTCTACAGGTTGCATGTTTTGAGTTACAGAGGAGGTCTAGGGCTAGGGCTTATTGCTCTCGCTCTAAAGATCATGGTGATACCTCACGTGTGGTTTGAACACCGTTTTCATATGCAGGCGCTACTCACGTATGCATTCGCTTCTGCACACGAGCTCGCGGTATGGGGCACGTTTAACTTTTTTTAAATTATTATTTATTTTACCTTTTATTTTTTATTTTTACACTGTTCTTTAAAAAATATTGTGTCATTTTTATTCCTATTACAAGAAACGTAAACATCTCTTGTAATAGAAAAAAAAGCATGACAGGACCTCTTAAGTATGAGATCTGGGGTCAAAAAGACCTCACATCTCATATTTACACTAAAATGCAATAAAAAATAAATAAATAAATATGTCATTTGAAAAAATAAAAATGTTGCTTTACGAGCTATGGGCGGAAGTGACGTTTTGATGTCGCTTCCGCCCTGCAATGCTATGTAGCCGGTTGGGAGCCATCTTCCCCTTACTCAGCTCCATACCTAACAGGGAAGAGGACGTGATCGCCTCCTCTTCCGTTGCCGGCAGCACCGGTAAGCGGCGGAGGGCACTGGAGTGCGGCAAAAGGGAGCCCTCTCCCGCCACCGATAAAAGTGATCTTGTAGCGAATCCACCGCAGAGACCACTTTTATCTGAAAGCGGACCGCTGGCTGAAGAAGAGGATACCGGTGCCATAACAACAATAATCCTCTTCAAAGTGCCGACGTATAACGACGGTGGGCAGTCTGTAAGTGGTTAAGATAAAAAAACCTTCTGCAAGTAGATCCCCCCACCCCAGCCCCCCTAATACTTACCTGAACTCGATCTCGATCAATCGAGAGCACCATTTTTAAAAGTGGAGCATTTACAATCACTTAATTTGTGTAGTCAGCATTTTTGTTTAAGATAGCAATTCAAAACCATATGAGCAATACTTTTTATCAACAACAACAGTAAAGTAACACACAAAGTAAAGAAAACACACAGGGGGCATGCAAGAAAAATTCTCCAAGTCTCTAACTTCTGTACATCCATTTATATCCGCTTCTGTCAACATCCATTTTTGGGAACGGATCAAAGCCCTATTTTTCTTCTGATAAAAAAACAGATCGGACGAAAAACTGATGAAAACAGAAAGTCCGTTTTTGCATGAATAAATGGCTCCGGGACTCAAGTAGTTAAAGACTCTAGCTGGAGGATGTAAAACACGGATGAAAAATGGATGACAAACTGATGTAAACTTCATCCATTTTTTCTTTGAAAAAACGTGACTGAACTGATAAAATGAACAGTCTGTATGTGTGAAAGAGGCCTAATGCCTTGTACACACGATCAGAATTTCCGTCAGAAAAACCTTGGATGGTTTTTACAACAGAATTCCACTCAAGCTCGCCTTGCATACACACGGTCATACAAAAGTTCTCTGAACTTTCAACTGTTAAAAGCGTGGTGACGTACAGCACAACGACAAGCCTAGAAAATTAAGTTCAATGCTTCCAAGCATGCGTCAAATTGTTTCTGAGCATGCGCAGGAATTTTGCACGTCAGAATTGCTACAGACGATCAGAATTTCTGATAGGAACTTTTTCAGTCGGAAAAATAGCGACCCTGCTCTCAATCTTTTGCTGGCGGAAATTCCGATGGAGCATACACACGGTCAGAATTTCCGACCAAAAGCTCACATCGGACTTTTGCTGGCGGAATTTCCGATCGTACGGGGCATAACAGTTATATATAAGGTCAGAAATCTCTTGACAATGTTCCCTTTTCTGATTATGACACTCTAGGACAGGCTCTAAAAACAGACTCTTCCTAGTCTTGTCACCATGGGGAGCCACTAAAAAATCTTAACGTGACCCTGCTGTTGAAAAAATGATTACATTTAAGGTTCCTGTAAAAGGTAGCATTTTATACTTACCTTTCCCAGCACTCAATTTTGGAATCTTTGCTCAGTTCCTGCAAAACTGCTGGAAGGAACTTCAACTCTGACACCTTTGCAGGTGTGTTGGATTCTTTTGTTCCCTGATGTCTTCCTTGGCACATTCTTTGGTTCTTCTCCCTGGCCCCTATGTCACTACAGGACATAGCAGTGATGTAGATATGAAGAGCCTTTAGGCAGTTTTGCTCAGCAATGAAGTAAAGATTCTATGAATGGGTACTGGGACAGGTCAGTATGAAATGTCTGTTTACAAAAACCTATTTATCAATTTTTTGTCACGGTTGCTAAAAGTGATTATAAAGCCTAATGGTCCTTTCACACGGGACGGATCCGTGATGATCTGCCCCGTGAACATCCGGTTGCTCAGCGGGGATCGCTCCGTGGATCCCCGCCGAGCAGACAGATGACAGGTCCGTCGCTGCACATTGTGCAGCGATGGACCTGTCACAGTGCTGCTCTCCCCTATCGGGGATCGGATGATGACGGACCGTAGAGTCCGTCGTCACCCGATCCGATCCGAAAACGGATGGAAAAGTAGGTTTTTTCTCCGTTACACTTTTTCGGATCGGAGCGGGTCGGATGTCAGCGGACATGTCACCGCTGACTTCCGACGCTCCATAGAGGTCTATGGAGGGTTCGTTCAGGTCCGCCTAAAAAACTGACAGGCGGACCTGAACGGATCGTTCATGTGAAAGAGGCCTTAACATGGTTTACCTTAATGCATTCCTTGCATAAAGATAAAAAATGTTTAGTTATTGCTTTTGCCCCACCTCCCCTTATACTTACCTGAGCCCTCATTCGATCCAGTGCTGTACACATCTGCAGCTCTTCTCTCCTCTCACTTCCATGTCTCACTGGCTTTGCTGGGGTACCGGGAGCCATTGGCTTCCAGTGCTGACAATCAAAGCCAGTGACAAGGGAACGGGGGTGGGGCAGAGTCTATGTTAATGTATGCAGCAGCGGAGCTTGGAAGCGAGCACGTACAGGTGCCCCCATGGGAAGAAGCTGATATAGATGAGGAGCCAGAAGCGCTGGCGGGGAACCTGAAAAAAAGGAGGTTTGGGGCTGCTCTGTGCATTGCATTGTACAAAGCAGGTAAGTATAGTAATGTTGTTATTTAAAAAAAAAACATTCTGTACAGTCACTTTAATGTAAAAAGATTTTGTGACAGCAAGCACTATCTCTTAGAAAATGACTAAACAAAAATGAACATAAGGCACAGAATTTCAGCAGGTCAATTGAATTATCACTGGGCACACTAGCTCAGAAGGTTCAGCAGCACACCACAAATGGCAACCCCCCAAATCTTTTTATATACAATGAAAGTGTCAAACAAACATGCAAGAGTCCACAATTTGTATTCAAATCAGTATTTTTTAAAGAGGCAAGATATAAATATAATTACAAATCATGTCGTTTGACATGTAAAGTATAAGTACAAAGTAATAGGTTAAGTGCATGGATTCAGAGAGTTGACACAACCATCTCTGAACTTGGCATGAAAGAATTGTAGGTCATCAACGACGTGAAAGTTAAACACATGTTGTCCCTTTTGTATCTCTTATGCCCCGTACACACGGCCGGATTTTCCAATGGAAAATGTGTGATAGGACCTTGTTGTCGGAAATTCCGACCGTGTGTAGGCTCCATCACACATTTTCCATCGGATTTTCCGACCCACAAAGTTTGAGAGCAGGATATAAAATTTTCCGACAACAAAATCCATTGTCGGAAATTCCGATCGTGTGTACACAAATCCGACGGACAAAGTGCCACGCATGCTCAGAATAAATAAAGGGATGAAAGCTATTGGCCACTGCCCCGTTTATAGTCCTGACGTACGTGTTTTTACGTCACCGCGTTTAGAACGATCGGATTTTCCGACAACTTTGTGTGACCGTTTGTATGCAAGACAAGTTTGAGCCAACATCCGTCGGAAAAAATCCTAGGATTTTGTTGTAGGAATGTCCGAACAAAGTCCGACCGTGTGTACGGGGCATTATAGTTTTTTGTTTTAAGAAAGTGAGGAATAGAAAGAGAAAAGAGGAAAAAGCAAAAAATGAGGGGGGGGGGGGGGTGACAATAGAAGGAGGCCTAGCTAGACCACTGAGTCATGTCCCGGGTATCTGCTAAAATATATTCTGGTCACATTAGTTGTTTGAGTTTAGATGTCTCGAAAAAGACCCACTGTGCCATCTAGATATTTTGGAATTGCTCAGATTTATCATTGTCTTGTGCAATCATATGTTCCATACATATGAGTTTGCTCAAGGTCTCAAACCACTCTGCCAAGCTATTAGCAACTTGTAACTTCCAATGCTGAGAAACTGTCTGGCAGCTATAAAAGAAAATATCATAGCAGATTGTTTTGCTGATTTCACTGTGCCTGAGGTCATGGATAGTAATGCTATTTGTAGACTATTATTGTATTTCATAAGATAGCAGGCATTATACAGTGTCGAAGGACAGTATTAACATTGTTAGTATGTTATAGTTGTTCTCCTGTGCTTTACAAGACATAGAAAGAGAATGAGTAAGGGAGAATGCCTTGAGCCAGTCTTCTTCATTAGAGAAATGCATATTACGTCAGGTTCCCATTGAGTCTGAAAAGAAAATCGGGGAACTGGCTCAAGGAAATGGTTTGGAATGGTGGTTAAGACTGTATACATATTGTAAATGTTCAAATTCTATTGATGGGCAATGTAGATTATGTATTGAGGAGAGAGTTTTATAAAGACTGGACAACTGTCTATGTCAAAGAGCTTTTACTTCCACAGAGGGGAGTATAAGGTTTTAATGCTAAGATTGGTTCACAGAAGAAAAATGTGTTTAAGGGGCACAACAGACTCCCTTGCGTAAAGTGGATGTAAACCCTCTCCTATACTCAGTGAAGTGAACAACCTCAGATAATACACAGAGATGAAACAAATCCCCCAACTTAAGTTTTACATGCATTTCTGCAGTCTTTTCCTTTCTATATTCTTTAGCATTCTGACATAGTGGTAGAATTTTTACTTCCTCATTCCTCATTCAGCAGTAGAAGTGGATTCTTAGCTTACACTTTGTGATAGCTGATTGGAGGAAAGGCAACCCCCTCCACATAGCCAGAAGAACAAAGATATATTCAGACTTGTGCTGTGACAAGACAAGCACTCTGCTAATCTATTTATAGTACCCACCCCCGACACACATTTCAGGCTGCTTTTATCTCCCATCTCTGAGAACTTGTCAGAAGTTATCATGCTAATAACAGAAGAATGAGACAGCAGAAAGACACGGGACTTAGTGTTTTGGGGAGAGATAAGTAAACACTACTTATACTGTATATGTGCCAAGGTAAATTTCATAAATGTGGTTTACATTCACTTTAAAGTAATACTAAAGTCTTGTTTTTTGTTTTTTTTAAACAACAAACATGTTATAATTACCTGCTCTGGGCAGTGGTTTTGCACAGGGCAGCCCAGATCCTCTTCTTCTCAGGTCCCTCTTCAGTGCTCCTGGCCCCTCCCTCCTCAGTTCCCTCCTCAATTCAGACATGGAGCCGCAGTCTGGCCCAGCCACCCTCTCTCCTCATTGGCTCACTGTCTTTGATTGACAGCAATGAGAGATAATGGCACTTCGCTGCCGTCTCAGCCAATGAGGAGGGAGAGTCCTGGAGAGCTGAGTTTCTCGTGCAACATCGCTGGAACGAGATGGGCTCAGGTAAGTATTAGGAGGGTGCTGCACACAGAAGGTTTTTTATCGTAATGCCTTTACAACCACTTTAATTCAGGTACCAGGTTAAAAGGGACAGGTTATGCCAGTGTTAACAAGTACAGAAATGGATTTTGAACCATTTTTATCATTAAAGGGTTGGTTCACCTTTACAAGAAAACTGCCTATGCAGATAAAGGATGTCTGTAGATAAAAACAAGCTGTGCAGCGTAGACCAAAATTGCATAATACCCTTGCTATAAGTGTAGGTCATATACATACCTCATGAGGCCTGACCATCACAGGAGTGAGCTCTTTCTCCAATTCAAACCTCCTCACATGCACTTTCTCTCCTCTGATGTGGTAGCATTAGGCTGGATTCACACATATGCAGTGCGAATTCCAGCTCTGTTTTCTCTGCGAAGAGATAAAGCAGCTGTTCAGCGATTCCCTTCTGTTATATCTGCAGATCAGCTGAGCAGGGAGAAGAGGGAGGTGTAGTGATGAGGGGGAGATAATTCTTATTCACAACGGAACGCATCTGCGAATCAGATGCATTCTCATAGAAGATAATGTGCCTGCAATTCACACCACAATGCCCAGAAAACGCACACTTTTTTGGGCAATGCGGAGTGAGAATGCAACGCACAAATTTGAAAATGTCCTGCAAATTAGACATGTGCAGAATGAAAAAATTAGTTTAGTTTAGTTTAGTTTCGATTCGTGATTTAACTTAATTCATTTAGTTAAATTTGTTGCATTTGTTACATTCTTTTTCGGAATTCGTTTAGTTTTGTATTCGAATTAAAAAAAATTTGCCCACATTCGAAAAAACTATCAAACTCGAAAAAAATTCTACCACATTCGAAAAAACTATCAAATTCGAAAAAATTCTACTGCATTCGAAAAAAAATTTAACCCAATTTTAAAAAGTAATGGAGTAAAAGTAAACTATATATAACCATTTTGCGAAATTCGTATAGAATGAAACCGAATTTCAATAGAAAAGATTAGAATAAAATAGAAAATATAAAAGAATAACATCAAAAAACAATACAACAGAATAGAAAAAAATAGAATATATTCTATTCTTTTCTATTCTAATTCAAATTCATTCTGTACCAAATTCCAATTTCGGAAGATGGTTATACAGAAATAGAATGAAATAGAATTCTAATAGAAAAGACTAGAACAGAAAAACAATAGAACAGAATAGAAAAAAAAATGTATATATATATATATATATATATATATATATATATATATATATATATATATATAAAACCATCTTCCGAAATTGGAATGAATTTGAATTCGAATAGAAAAGATTAGAATAGAATAGAAAATAATATAAAAGAATAGCATAGAAAAACAATAGAACAGAATAGAAAAAAATACAATATATTCTATTCTAATCTTTTCTATTCAAATTCATTCTGTACCAAATTCCAATTTCGGAAGATGGTTTTATATGTATATATATATATATATATATATATATTTAAAAAAAAATTCTATTCTGTTCTATTGTTTTTTCTGTTCTAGTCTTTTCTATTAGAATTCAATTTCATTCTATTTCTATATAACCACTTTCCCGAAATTTGAATAGCATAGAAAAACAATAGACGAGCATAGAAAAAAATATTTTAGATATATATATATATATATATATATATATATATATATATATATATATATATATATATATATATATATATATATATATATATATATATATATATATATATATATATAGATCTATAGATCTATATATATATAGATCTATATATATATATATTTATATATATATATATATATATATATATATATATATACAGTGGGGACAGAAAGGAAAGTATTCAGACCCCCTTAAATTTTTCACTCTTTGTTATATTGCAGCCATTTGCTAAAATCATTTAAGTTCATTTTTTTTCCTCATTAATGTACACACAGCACCCCATATTGACAGAAAAACACAAAATCGTTGACATTTTTGCAGATTTATTAAAAAAGAAAAACTGAAATATCACATGGTCCTAAGTATTCAGACCCTTTGCTCAGTATTTAGTAGAAGCACCCTTTTGATCTAATACAGCCACGAGTCTTTTTGGGAAAGATGCTACAAGTTTTTCACACCTGGATTTGGGGATCCTCTGCCATTCCTCCTTGCAGATCCTCTCCAGTTCTGTCAGGTTGGATGGTAAGCGTTGGTGGACAGCCATTTTTAGGTCTCTCCAGAGATGCTCACTTGGGTTTAAGTCAGAGCTCTGGCTGAGCCATTCAAGAACAGTCACAGAGTTGTTGTGAAGTCAATCCTTCGTTATTTTAGCTGTGTGCTTAGGGTCATTGTCTTGTTGGAAGGTAAACATTCGTCCTCATCTGAGATCCTGAGCACTCTGGAGAAGTTTTTCGTCCAGAATATCCCTGTACTTGGCCGCATTCATCTTTCCCTCTATTGCAACCAGTCGTCCTGTCCCTGCAGCTGAAAAACACCCCCACAGCATGATGCTGCCACCACCATGCTTCACTGTTGGGACTGTTTTGGACAGGTGATGAGCAGTGCCTGGTTTTCTCCACACATACCACTTAGAATTAAGGCCAAAAAGTTCTATCTTGGTCTCATCAGACCAGAGAATCTTATTTTTCACCATCTTGGAGTCCTTCAGGTGTTTTTTAGCAAACTCCATGCGGGCTTTCATGAGTCTTGCACTGAGGAGAGGCTTCCGTTGGGCCACTCTGCCATAAAGCCCCGACTGGTGGAGAGCTGCAGTGATGGTTGACTTTCTACAACTTTCTCCCATCTCCCGACTGCATCTCTGGAGCTCAGCCACAGTGATCTTTG